>CM076967.1:6134315-6216815 GCA_039105355.1 Benthosema pterotum
TAGTTCATCAGAGCATGGCCTTCCTGCATGTGTCTGTGTGCGTGTACATGTGTGTGTGTGTGCGTATGTGTATACACGCGCGCATGCACGGGTGTTGTAATCTCAGGATTGTTACCAAACTCCTCGTTAAGTATTAATGCCGGACACAGGTGCCAAATGTGGTGACTACATTTGTCCCTTACCTGTGTGTGTGTGTGTGTGTGTGTGTGCGTGCGTGCGTGCGTGAGCGCGCTGTGTGTGCGACGTGCGTGCTGTGTGTGCGACGTGCGTGCTGTGTATGCGACGTGCGTGCGTGCTGTGTGTGCGACGTGCGTGCTGTGTGTGCGACGTGCGTGCTGTGTGTGCGACGTGCGTGCTGTGTGTGCGACGTGCGTGCTGTATGTGCGACGTGAGTGCGTGCTGTGTGTGCGACGAGCGTGCGTGTGCGCATGCGTGCGTGTTTGTGGGTAGGTGGGGGTGTCAGAACTGACGTCCACAGGGCAAAGTGGAGGAAGGCCAGGGGAGGCGGTGGGGAGGAGGGTAGTGGGGAAGGAGGGAGGGAGGGAGGTTTTCGGTAGGAAGTGCCAGCAGCTCTTGCAACAGTAATGACTCTCCCGTGTGAGAGTGAACACGGCCAACAGCGGAGAGTCCTCTCCTACATCCACACACATGAGGCCGCGGCACCGGCAGGGGACCAGCGGTTCGACTCCCCGGCCCCGGTGCCACCGGTGCTACCACCACCACTGCTGGCCTGACTGACTGGGTTGGGCAACTGGAAACAGTCCAACTGAAGAAGAAGAAGAAGACAAGCTCCTGTCCTCCTTCTGTGGGAGTTCTGGTTTTAGTGGTTGTTGTTTTTTAGGTCGGGGGTTGGCACAGGTCACTGTATTCTTCTTTCCCCTAATGGAGTGAATTGGATGACGAGAGAGAAGAGGGAGGGAGACGTCATATAAATGGGAGCGTCGTCACAAGTACAATACTGCTGCTGCTGCAACAGTGCGTCTTCGTTATGGACCACTGACGCCTGATCTGAGAAGACTTTAACTACAGATGCGACTACATATTTTATATTGGGTCGGATCGAATTCTGTACAGACACCAGGATAGTTGACGGAACACGAGGTTGACTGTCAAAGCAAGAGGGAAGATAAACATGGATAACCAGGTGAGCTGAGCTTCTCCATCCTGTCTTCTCCCGGTTCAAACTCAACCCTTCGTTCTCTTCAACAAACTTTGGAACAGAACTGATTGCTGACAGTGAAATAATACAGCTTTACCAGTAAACACCCAGGCCACCGCCAACTCCTCCATCAAACTCTATCCGGCGTTTCTCCTGCTATCCCGTTCCCCAGGTCTCCAAACGGTTCCGCTCCGACGGAAGTCTTATGGACTGGTGCTGAAAACCGAGCCTCTTAAAGATGTGAGCGCAGCGAGGCGAGGCTAGAGAGACGATCTGACTGGTCTGCTCTGAAGTTGTTGGACCCTAACCCTTCGGTTCCACTTTCACATTTTGACTCCACAACCAAGCTACTATATTCCCATATTATGACAGTAAGACCTGCACTATAATGTTCTGTTCTCTGGAATCACCACAAACTCAGACAAACATGCTTGCACGTTGGCTATAGGAACTAGGATTTGCACTACAGAACCGTGACAATTAAAACTTGTTTTACTGTTGATAGACTTTTAACTTATAGGCTATCTGCTCTGGTGAAACAACACTATCCCCAGCCTTAACCCAACAGGACGCCACAGGGGTGATTTGTTGGCCCATTTCGGTTCCAAAGATGGACATTCCCGTCGTCATGCCCACAGCCAAGCTGGAGGTGGACGCTGACCTGGGCATCGCCCTGTTCTTCGTCTCCGTCATGTGCTTGTTCCTGCTGGTCATGATCGTCCGCTGTGCCCAGCTGGTTCTGGACCCTTACAGCGCTATCTCTGTCAGCATGTACCAGGACGAGGACCAGACGGCAGAATGATGATAGACTGACCCTTGTACACAGGTTTAGACCGAAAGGCCTAGTCTTGCACGCTACAGACTCTAAGACATCCAGGATGACCGGATGACATATGTCAATGTTGTTAGTCCACTACAGTTCTGTTGTTTTGCTACTTTTGGAAGTTTTTTTTGTCCCCCAAATATAAATCCAACAAAGTCTAAGTGAACAAGGCAGTTTTCTTTTGTATTATTATGGTTTTTTTATATAATACATTATTACACTTTATCTACACTTTATCACACAGTGTGTTTGTGGTGTCAGGAAGCAATATAAATACAACTTTTTTAAGGGACTTTTTATATAGAATTACACA
The DNA here is from genome assembly GCA_039105355.1 of Benthosema pterotum. NCBI lineage: Eukaryota > Metazoa > Chordata > Actinopteri > Myctophiformes > Myctophidae > Benthosema > Benthosema pterotum. Next base: position 6,136,611 of record CM076967.1, read on the forward strand.
AAAATCTAATAAATCAGATGTGTGTGATGTCATTTTCCCGGGAAACAGCACCCCCATCACTTTCCGGTATAAAACATATTTAGAACAGGTATCAAATTTGTTTTAATGAAAAAGTTACCTAGTATGCGATTTTGGCCATTGTTACACATGCCATTATAATGACCACAAGGTAGTCCTAAAGTGTGGAAAACATTTTTTTTTTTTCACTGGGACTAAGGCCAATGGTGTTACCGATGAAACTAATTAATAATTAATCTGATTGTTGACGGTAACACCTCTGGAGGAAATCGACAGAGGCCCAGAAGTAGAAAGAGTTACTTCCAAAATGGCATAATGTGCTGGCCAAGGCCAGTCAGCAACAGATTTCTATTATCATTTCACATAGAGATTACAGAGAACATTAATGGACTTTACAAGGGCTCACATTGATGACATTATAATGTTGAAGAGATATTATAGTGGTTACCACGCTGCGTGTGAAAGTTCCATGTGTGCCCTGGCCTTTTTTGACAACACATTATCTACTACACAAAAGGTTATTCAATATTTTTCAGTGCTTTGTTCTTTTTCAATACAGAGGCAAATGCAGCCTGATTATTTTCGTAACTTTAGTTAAACGTATAGTACGTGATTTGGGTGATTTGGAAAAAAAACCCGGAAGTACAACAGGCCAACTGCATATACATCAAGGCCCAACCCCACTTGATCCTGATCTCATCCTGATTGGACAAAAGGCTTTTCTCCCAAAGCCCAAACTGAAACTAGGGTTTTTTGACCCCAGGGGCTCACTGGGGACAGTGAGAAACTCCTTATATGGTCACAACACACTCTAGTTGGGAGGAGTAGCCAAAAAAAGAAGAAAAAATAACTATTTGAATTGAAAGTGAAAATTGAAAGTGAAAATAAGTGAAATCACTTACTATACCTTTAAGACAATGTAATGTTTACAGAGTGATAGGATTATGTTTGGATGGTAATGAAAACAGGAGTGCCTTGTTATTTATTATTTTGATTTGGTTTGATTTTAGTCCAAAGCATTTCCAAACCAGCTGGTCCACTACACTGTGACAGACAGTAGAATAATGTTGTTTTAATTGTATTATTGCCAAGTAATTCAGCTCAGGTTGGTGATCGAGGCTTGACTGACTGAATAAAAACAGTATCGGAGTAGTAATCCATTTAGATACTTGTAAAAGTATGCAAAAAAACTTTTATTTATTTACTAAATAAAATATACCTACTGTGTATATACATTTTGCACATGTTTTAAGTGTCCAGAGGTGTAATTTGCACTACTTTATTCATAATAAAGTAAATTCTACAATGACCTAGCCTGGGTATCAGCTCGATTCGCTGCGTTCCACACATGAAGTGAAATGTCACTTCACAAGTCATGTGACCTAGTCTTTTCCCTCCAAATAGCCTCGACATCCAGGCTTTCATTTTCGCCCGCTTTGCGCAAAAACGGATGGAATATTTGGGCATGCCCATCCAAATGAATGAAACAATATTTTAAAAATAAATGAAAACTGTAAATGAAATTCCACAGCCCTCTCACGCTTTAGGAGGACAATATCAGTTACCAGAAAAAAGATGGGTTGTTTTAGAATAACCTGTCATGGTTAAAATGGAGTTTTAAGTTATAATGGGTTTGTATAGGAAGGAGGCGGATACGCTAAGATGAACATGAAATATCTAAATACTGAAAGGAGTAACTTATAAACTGTCTGGTGTGTTCACATGAGACTGAGTTAGACAATAAAATGGCCAAAGGTTTTTTTTGTAAGCGGAATAACCCTTTAAACTCGGACACGCTTGCACTTGGACCACTAGGATTTGCACTACAGGACTGTGTCAAATGCATGTAAAAATTTATAGGATAGCAGCTCAGGTGGCGAAACACTATCCACAACGTTAACCCGACAGGAAGCCACGGGTGATTTCCACAGCTCAGGTCTGACTAAAGGGACACTTCACCAAACAAATACACATGGGAAATCCATTTCTGGAACCAGGGCGATGTCACAAGGGGACAGGACTGCTCAGCTCTATCATCATTGGCAATAGAATAGATCATCATTTATATTATTAGCTGTCACTGTAGAGACTTAACTGTACAATACTTGTTACTACAAAACAGTTAATATAATATAACTCATTAATTCAGGGGTTTTCAACAGGTGGTCCACAGGCTAAATGATGGAAAGTTGGTTAACCAGATGTAACTCTTGAGAATGTAAAAATGAAACCAAATCATTAAGAAGTCTACACTGTTTTGTTGGCAAAATCCAGCCTGGAATTGTGAACAAAACCCAAAAGAATTCTTTAGTTTTAGGTCTTTGGGGCTAAAATGTTGTCAAATGGTGGTCCGTGGCTCAAATGCTGAATAAACGGTGGTCCCTGGTGTCAAAAAGGTTGAAAACCCCTGCATTAATACCTAAATAGATAGGCTAGTGTTGGTGTCAGATTCTGAGTAAATTGTATTTTGCATTTTATTTATGAGTTTCATCATTGAGTTAATTAGTGGTCATAAATGATAAGTTAGGAGGTAAAACATAGTCTAGGACTCTAGTGCATGAACTTTTGGACTGGTGTAGACAGAAAATAAATTGCATATTCTTCTAGATGAACTCCAAGATGGATAGTTCCATTTGATCCAGGGCTACAAGCTGTTATTACATTCTATTTTCTCTATTAACAATTTTTTCTTGTGTCTAAATACTGTACTGAAGTACAGTGATATAAAATGTGTATTTGAAGAAAATACTTTTTCAATAGTTAATACTAAGGCTGTCAGCGTTAACAAGTTAATCGCCATTAACTCAGCCATGAGTTAACTCGATTGATTTATTTAGTGTGCGATTAACAAAAGCCAAGTGGGTTCATTTGGTTCAATTTTGCCAAATGCAGGTGAATAATTGTTAAACATCTGCATTACCTATAAGTTAATTTAAAATAAGTCTACACAATTAGAGAATGTAGAAAACTATACAATCTACACATTCCACACAATTTGCATGTTCACTCCTAATGGTACCAACATCGACACAGCTTGGAATTGTGGACAAATTCTTTCATTCTGGAAGTCTAAATAAACGTCATCAAATGGTGGTCTGTGGATCAAATGCACAATAACCTCGATATGAAAAAACAATAATAAATATGCAATTAAATTGCGGTTAATCAAAGATTAACTATGGGCAATCATGTGATTAATCATGAATCTTGAATATTTTAATCGACAGGTCAGTTAATACATCTTAAAAGGCAAGTACTAAATTTGACACCGCCACCTTCACATTTCAGTTGAGTAATACTTGAGCAGGATTAAAGATTGTTCCTGAAGGAACATGTGGGCTTGCTTCAAGCCAAAAAACAGTAGGAATATATAAAGTTTAATAAAGTTTGACTTTATTTAATAAAGTTTGACTATTTGAAGTTTGAATTAATTGGCATCTCTGTGTGTTGTTGTATGGACAGGGACTTGATCCGGTTGAGGAGACTGAGAGCACCTGTTTTGGAGCTAAATATAGTATATTTTTTGAAGCAAAAAAATACTTTGTTACGCTGTGTATCTTTTTTGTATTATTGTATTATCAACAGCAGCCATTAACAGCTCTCATGCATTCAAACAGAACTCCAACATCAGAATATAACATTGTACTACATTTTGTACATTGCAGCTGTACGAAAAGTTTACCCTTTCTATCTGCAACATGCTTGTTAATAATAAAAATATAGACGTGCTTTTGTTTTCTATAATGCAACCTCATACAGACTACTTCCTGCATTATGTGCAATTTCCAAAGACATGGAATGGATGATATCTGTGAATGATTAACCACAATCTACACTAAAATCTGTTATTAGTGTTTATTTGGAGCAGCAATCCATTACTTTCATGTTCCCGTCCAAATCCTTACCGAGTGCCAAACATTTTACTGTTGAGCAGCTACAGTATATCAGTTAGGATGGAATTCAATACCACCTTTTATCCACTAGGTGTCCTCCATGACCACAGTACCCAGATAAGCTTTCTGAACATTAGGCTACATTTACATGCTATTGGTACTATTTGTGCATGTGTGTCACTGTAAAAGTACAATTTTGTTTACCCATATTTGGCAGATATCAGACCGACATGTTTGTGCCAGCATGGATGATTACATTTATTTCTTGATAAACATGTTAAACATGGCAATGGCTACAACAGACTTCACATTACCTATTCACCTATACGTTGGGAAAAAAATCATGCAGCAGTGTAGCTTACATTTTCCCACCCACATTAGATTTAGTCATAATCTTAGCTCCCTCCATACCTTTCCCTAGCTTGATTTATTGCTTCATAAATAATACATCCTTATTTGTATACCAGCTTTCGTAACAAAATGCATATCAAGTGCTTTACAGACCAATTTAAAAAAGATTAAATTAAAAAAGAAGGAAAAAAGACAAAATAAAAAATATACATATATCGGTCATACAGATATTATCAGACGATTAAGGCTTTAAAAATGAATGTCGGAAAACAGTGTTTTTTTTGAGTGGCGCTGTGGTGGTGCTGCCTGTGCTGCTGGGATCATCAACACATCCTCAGGCTCAGGGTCGCCAAGAACGGCTCGGCTGAAAAACACAGAACAAGGAAAATGCTGAGAGTTCTAGACCACTATAGTGTCAAATTTCTTCTTTTTTGTTATGGGTGCTATCACATAAAAGTGTTAGATGCTAGAGCTAGACTCTTACAGACCCACACTGCAGTATGTAAGTGAAGTAAATAATGTGTATCAAGTATTTGATACCCTAAAAACCAGTAAGAATTAGTCCTGCTACTAAAGTACTCCTAATCACTACTCAGTATAAAGGTGATCTGAAGGCAGCTGGGATCACTGTCACCAAGAAAACCATTGATAACACACACACACACACACACACACACACACACACACACACACACACACACACACACACACACACACACACACACACACACACACACACACACACACACACACACACACGTATATACAGTACAACGTATCTGGAAAGAGCTTCTCACCTCTTCATTCTCAGATGCAGTAGAACTAACACTAGGAATGTTAGTGTATGCAGGACTGTATGCAGGGCTGTCACTGTTCAGGCCAGCTATAGGGCTGAAGATACTGGCACTGACGTCCAAAATACCCTGAGGAGTGGGAGGGGGCAACATATCCTGGGAAGAGGAAAACATATCCTGGGAAGGGGGCACCACCATTGGGTCTGGGGTCTCCTCCTGGTTGGCTGCAGGCAAAACACCAAAAAGAGAATGTTAATTTGTTTATTATTCAAATCAAACCACGTTATAAAGCACGTTAAAAAAACAAAAAAAAAAAAAAAAACACTTTTCAATGTACCAAGGGGCGATACAGAGCATCATCAACGCCACAGATACAGACAGGCAGAGTGTGTAAACATAGCTGCAAACCTATGTACACCTGCAAACCAGGTGCAATTGAGATACACCTGGCGCACGCGAACCTCACGCACGGGCCTGTGCTTTGCCCGGGCCCCAGGTGTGCCATTTTTTTTATTGTGGCCGGGGCGGGTGTCAAGCACATTATATAGAACACCAGAAAAATGTAGTTCACCAGAAAAATGTAGTTAAAGGCTTATTAAGCCTAGAAATAGAATTCTTAGGTAATCTGGGGCTGGCTGGCCATGTTCACTACTATTCACCACAAACCTGTGATAATATTCCAGATCATTAGGAAATTCCCAACTAATTTTAAAAGCAAAACACTGTAAACATTGGTTACTCAATGATATCGGTCAACTAGGTCTTGTCCGGGCTTTAAATGAGCTGTACTTGTGGGTGAAAGGTGCTAAATGAAATTGTATTGCCCCATTGCTCAGTCCTTGTCTTGCAATGAATAGAAGTGTAAATATCAAAACAGTATGTCCAGTGACTTTGTGAATGAGTATACATCAATCACCATGTTGCCTAATATAAATAATAATAATAATAAAAAAAACAATATGTATGTGAAGGATTTACATTTAATCCATCACTGAAATATAAAACTGATAAATAAAAGCAGGCCTATTATACTCATTGTGCATAGACATATAGACAGATCAACAAGCTCTCAAATGTGTCGCTAATGCGGCAAGTTTAGAACCGGCAGACGCTCCTGTCCCCACACTGCCGTTTGCACACACACAAAATACACATTCAATGGGCCTATCAATGATCTGCAGCTACTCAGTCTGGGGTAAATAAGAACAGAGTGTTTGATGAATAAAAGTCCTTGAAGCTTTGTGTAGGATAACAGTCACGTGCTGAGGAGGTGTTGGTTCAGCCTCTTCTTGAAGGCTTGAACACTACTAGATGTAATCTCTCCAACAACCTCGGGGGGAGGCTGTTCCATGGAATTTCCAGCGCGTGGCTTGGTAGAGCCCTCCGTGTGATTCGTCCCACAGTGTGAGTGTGGGGTAGCAGGGCTTTAAGATCCACTGGACAGCTGGGGGTGTGCATCTTGTAGAGAACAGTTGTAGGTGCAACTGCTCTGCCATGACTGAGCTTGTAACGCATGGCATGTAAGGCAAGGTCCTCATCCACTCTGATGATTTTTAAGGCCTTCTTGTGGATGAGATCAAGCTGCCTATGTATATTTCAGTGGGTATATTTCTTTATACCCACTGAGGCCTAAACAACCACTCAGATCATTCATTTCCATCCTCTCTCAGGATGCTTTTCCTTTTCCAAATCATTTCAAATGGGACCCAAGACTGACTCCTGAGGGACCCAGCGAGACAGAGTGGCAGGGGAGGTGAACGTACCAATGTTGACGGTGAGGGAGTATTCTTCACAATACACAAGCAGTTTGTTTTCTTGAATTGTGTGATACTGCTGTGTTTAACGTTCTTAGTCAAGCCATTCCACATCTTAAGCCCACAATGCACAACCAGGTCAACAGTAGGGTACCAAGCTCTTACCTCTCTCTGCGGTCACTCTTCGGCGCTCAGCTTCCTCGTCGGGGGAGAGCTGTTGCACGATGCACTCTATGCATTCAGCCAGCATCAGGTTGCGGGACTGGGACTGGATTGTGGCTCGGCACATGGGGCATACGTTTTGCCGTTCACGCCACTTCTTGATGCAGTAAGCGCAGAAGCTGTGACCGCAGTTCAGCATGACTGGCTGCAAGGTGACAAAGTTAATTAAAAACAATATTGCCCACGCAAAGAATTGTTTTGTGTCATACATACAGTTTTTCAGAAGCACTTAAAAAGCAAGGACAATTAATAGAGGGAATGTGCATGACATCGCCAAACTGGAAGTTATACAGGAAGTCCCACAGAGTGGCAAAGAAATACCGTACTAGGCTGGACCATACACATCCAAACAGAAAAATAATATCTGATTGTCTGATTAAACAACTTCAAATAGACATTACCCCTTGATTTGCCACTCACTTTATGCAAGTGCATGCGTGTGAAAACGTATATTCTACTGGTTCTATCTGTTCGGCTCGACTGGGCCTTTGGTTAAAAAGAAAATGTATAATTAAAACATAAAAAAGTTAACTCTAAATAAAGGGAACAGGGGAATGTAAATTCATCAATATAAAAAGTTCCTTATGAATGATGAAAACGGGGTGTTAAAAATGTTTCTTTAAAAATGAGTTCATAATCGCCTCAATTCATGTTTCTATATTTACAGAATGTTTAATATGATGGTTGATTTAACGCCTCCATTATGAAATTCTAAATGTTACTGAGCATGCGCAACTGTGCAGGTGTTATGGTAGCCTAAAAGTGTAGTATAAACTGTAGTATAAAGTGAGTAGATGTTATGGTTGCATTTGTACCATTTGTAAGCTACCTGATTATGGCTAAAGACATGAATATGGCAAAACACAACTTCAATAAAACATTCATTCAGCACTTCTGAATCCGTTAATTACAGTAGTATTTGGTGATATTATTTCCTGCCAATTTTGGCATAAAACTGAATAGGCCGAAAGCGCTTTTATAGACATTTTTCATTAATATATCTTCAAGTAATCACACAAAGGATGGATACATGTGATGACTTAATAGTTACCTCTATTAAGAGATCACGGCAAACACCACACTGAAGTTCTGCCTTCATTTGTTCCTGGATACGCTTTGCCTGCTCCTACAGGACAAGATGAGACGGTACAATCATGGCGGGGCTACCATGTGGATCGCTGTAGACCAGTCAGTGGTTTTCAACCAGTGGTCCGGGGACCACCAGTGGTTCCTGAGAGGATTGCAGGTGGTCCCCAGCTAAATGATGGACAGTTGGTAACCAAATGGACCCTTATAGAGCTGTAACCCTTGAGATTGTTAAATGAAACGCTCCCAAGAATTAAATAATATTTAAACGTCTGAATTGCTTAATTTTCAAGAATCGTCACAATTAGAAAATGTAGACGAATTGTTATTTTGCCAGTTATCTCTATTGTGGACAAAAAAATGAAACTCAAACTGAAAAGTCAATACCCTTGGTTTCTTGTGTCTTTATTCCTGACATTACCTAAACAGAGTCCAGAAGATCCACCACATTAGCTTCAGACAGACGGATTGACGGCCACGCACATACGTGTGTACATGCAGACAGAACCTCTAAGGCTGGCCTCCTACATAGCCAGGCCATAAGAAAATATATCGCTAGTGACAGTGGCTGGTATTCTCAAACAGCTGTAGAGCCGAGCAGTCCCGCCCCTTTCATCCCCCGTGTTCCAGAAATGGAATCCTCATTGATTTTCCCCATAGACTTTTAGAAAATGATCTATATAAAGACGATTACGGTATACTGCAGACAAAGCCAACTCTGGTTGTGACAAATCATGACAACACACACAATATTATCATACAATACCTGTTTAGCAAGAAGAAAACGGCAAGATACAACACTTTTTGTTTTTCGTTTTTTTTTTTCCTTCTTAGAGTTGAAGCTCTTGATGGCTGGTTTTAATTATTATGGGTAATTATTTGGTAAGCCCAATCCCAGGTCTGGTGGTGTAGGAATTGGCCTACCACAAGGCCCCAGACCTGATTTGCAGCCAATTAGAAGATTTACACAATACTTGGCTACGCCATAGCTCTTGGAGAATAACACCCAATAACGATCACTACAGAGGCATACCTTGGTCTTTTCTAGATCCTTTTCTTTGGCTTGGAGATCTTCCTTTCTGGCAGCCAACTGTTTGTTTAGTTTCACTCGCTATAATGGACAGTGATAACAAATGGAAAAGATCACGTCAAACATAATCAAAGAAAAGACTATGTAGCAGCAGATTAAGCAGTAAGAAAAGCAGTATGCAGGACAGTTATTTTTTTAATTTACCTCCAGCCTGGCATGTTCCATTTGTTGATTGAATTGTCTTTTCTGTTTGGTATTCCTTGCCTTTGAGAGAAACGATCGAGGTAAATTCACTATTGAATGAATACAAAACACGCCATGAACAAAAATAGATCCAGAAGATTCCTCACATGGAGAAAGACTACATTCATCCATTCAGACTCATGAAATCACTCGAATGTTCTCAAGTTATTTGATGAGTCTGAATGTAACTTGTAACTTAATTTGCGTAATAATTTTTTATTCGTCTACAGTTTTCCAAGCACAGCACAGGATCCACACCCTCAGCTGCTCTCGCATTAACATAAATAAAAGGACATAAGTCGAGGGATGGATTGGGGGTCAAATCAACGAATTATTCCCCAGCGCAGCGCCCGGTGCGGCTCACCACTCCAAGAGATGGATCAGTAGCGGAGAACCAGTTTCACTGTGCTAACGTAAGTGGCTGATCATACGACTTTGACAGTCTGACTGTCGCACTCACTTTGCCATCGCGTCAGAGACACATCAACACCAACACTGGGATAGCACAGTTTCTAACTGGCAACTTTCTCGTTACCATCCAGCCAGACTCTACCCCTGAGCCACCGCCACCAACTGTGCCCGTGTATGTCCCTGTATCCCTGGGGTCACTGCAACAAGAAGATGAAACAGCTCACACACACACACACACACACACACACACACACACACACACACACACACACACACACACACACACACACACACGACAATAGGGAATTTAAGTTTCTGTGTCTAGGCCTTGGACAGGACGAGAGCAGTAGGCGTGGTCCGTCGCCATTGCAACAGAAGCCCAACATAGTTAAGAAAGCAGGCGACGCCGGCTGGATCCACCTCTTCCACTGGCGTCCAGACCAGACCAGTGCCTTGTGGTTAGAGTGTCCGCCCTGGAACTGGGAGGCTGGGGTTCGATTCCCGGTCGGGTCATACCAAAGACTGTAAAAATGGGACCCAATGCCTCCCTGCTTGGCACTCAGCATTAAAGGGATGGATTGGGGGTCAAATCAACTAATGATTCCCGAGCGTGGCGCACGCTGACGCTCACCGCTCCAAGAGATGGGTCAAAAGCGGAGAACTAATTTCACTGCGGTAACGTGAGTGACTAATCTGACGACTTTGACAGAGCGATTCATTACTGGCGTCATAGGTTGGACGTTCTATTAATCTTAAATAGGCTACTGTCACTGTCACATAACTAACAGCGGGGCTGCTCTGCTCTCCCAGTGCCATGTGTCCATTTATCTCCAACCAAGAGAGACCCAGTTATGTTATACTTCCACCATGAAGATGAAACTCCACAAATGCTTCTCCATTCAAATTGTGCAAGTGAGATGTAGTTACCGGTACTATAGCCACGTTGAAACACTTGTTTACAAACATAAACATATGGTTTCTTGTTTACTCTCTAAGAATGGCCTCTTGCATAGCCATGCTATTAAAAGAATATACCGGTAATGACAATAATGATGACTACAGAGGTGTACCTTGGTCTTTTTAAGCTCCTTTTCTTTGACTTGGAGATATTCCTCTCTGTCAGCCAACTGTTTGTTGAGTTCCTCTCGCTATAACGGACAGTGAAAACAAATGGAACAGATCATGTCAAATATGATCAAAATCATAAATAGGATATAATTGCATAAATACATTTATATAAATGTCACAAGGCTACATCATACAGCATGAAATTAACAAATCTGGATCCTTTTAATTAACACTTAGATACTAGCAGGTCAGCCAGTCAATCATATCCAATTGGAATAGTATAGAAGAGTGATTCTCAAGCTGTGGTATGTGCACCACCTGTGGTATATACTTGAGCCCCTCTCTGGCTAATAAGCTAAATGTACCTTAATATATTATAATTTCTAACTAAAATATTACTAAAATATTTGGAAATATTTTAGAAATAGTTCTTGCCCATCCTAAGTTGATGATTTGTCCATGTGTGGTCTCTGTGGAATTTATGGAATTCATAATGGTAGTAAAAACATTCTATATTTTATTAATTCCATACATTCCATAAGGCTAGACCACACGTGGGCAAATTTCATCACCAGGAAATGAAGATGTGATCTGTTTCAAAAACAAATAAAATATTGTTTAAAAATATAATATATCAAATTATTCTAGGGAAGATATAATGTAATAAGGGATATTTGGCTTTTAGCTAGGGCTCCTTTTACAGTATTTAAAATAAATGAAAAGTAACATGGAGGCTTTTTCCATTTACCTTTACTTTGGCATGTTCCCTTTGTTGGTTGAAAAGCCTTTCCAGTTTGCTTTTCTTTGCCTTTGAGAAAGAAAACAAGGTAAAATCACTATTGCAAGAATATAAAACATGACACTTGAATACTCTCTTGGACAAAATAGATCCAGAGGATTTCTCACATGGAGAAAGACTACACAGGGATTAAAGTAAAAAATAAATAAATCTTGAGACTGAAAATGATCTTTTGCAAATAAGCACTGAGCTAATTAAATGACCCCTGTGAAATCCTCAGGTCTCAAATCAGTACCCAGTACTGAGAACTTTAATCCCTGGACTACAATTACACTTTCAGACTCATCAAATCACTTGTTGTTGACGTTCACCCATTTAGCTTGTTTAACTTGTTTGATGTCAGTACCAAAAATGGTCACAGGTGGTGTCGTATCTCCAGGAGCGGTACCAAAGAAAGAGCCAGACTGTAAGAAAAAAATACATGTAACGTCTACAGAGGCATACCTTGGTGTCTTCTAACTCCTTGTCTTTGGTTCGGAGATGATCCTCTATGTTGGCCAACCGTTTGTCCATTTTCTGTAGCTATAGTGGACATAACATGGAATAATATTATTGTAATCAAATTTAAATGATTTAAGTAACCTACTTCATAATCAAAGCAATGACGCATTCTACGTTGTACCTGTTCCTTCAGTGTCCACTTGGATTCATCCTTGTTAGCCAGGTAAGCCAACATTTCTCGCTTTGTGAATTTCTTCCCCAGTGGACTGAATGGACAAACAGACAAACCAATGAATAAACAAATGTACCAATGGATTAGTCAATAAATAAGTACAACGGTAATTAAATGTTGCAATATTGGTAAATGCACCATAAATTATAAAGCTAGTAATCAAAGAGCAACGCAAATCTTCTGCATACGATCTCTGATATATCAGAGATTGTATGCAGAAGATTTGCGTTGCTCTTTGCCTTTAGATATATCTTTAGATATATCTAAAGGCCTAGAATATATGATAATGGGCCCAGGGGACGGAAGAGCCTTATTGTGTTTACTCCATCCATGCATGATAATAAGGTGACCTGAATTCATTAAAGCAAGAAGCCAAAAGAGATGTGAGGTTACCTTGTATTTTGTATTCTTGTATTTTATCTCATTTGTCACGAACTAAACTTTCTGACTATCACATGCTGTAGTTAAGATTGGGCATCAGCATTTGTCATGGACGTGACAGAATTGAAATATGAAATATGACAGAGTGTGATCAGCTTGTTCACTCGCAAATAGATCATAGCAGTGGGAATGATGTTATGGGCTCACTAAAAATATCAGCCATTCTTTTTTTCCCAGTGAGATTTACACAAATCTATTATTTCGAGCCTAGAGTCAAGCCAACCAGGATGCTATGGTGAGTCATGACCAAACCTGTAATAGTGCATTTGTTTCTTTCCAGCTCTTGGTCCTTCCTTCCGGATGAATTCTTTCACTCTCCACCTCTTTGGCGGTGTGGGAGAAGGTCTACTCTTCTTTCTTTTAACACACACTTTGCAATCGCAAAGTCTGGTTGCCCTCGATGAAGATGGGTTACTCTAGACCAAGAAATGACATAAAAAAACAAACTATTGGGTTACTTTAGAACAAGGATGTCAGACTCAAACACATGGCGGGCCAAAATATAACAATTCGTACAAGTCGTGGGCCGGAGCCTGTGTTTCAACACACGGTATCGGTTTACAAGGCCATCTCAGGAAAACGGCAAAAGTAAGTTCCTTAAAAATTCATGATTATCAGTCCCTTAATAGCATTATTATTAGGAATCTAATATGAAGTGTTGTAACTGTAGCCCTGGTTGTTTATGGGGGAAAGAATATTTGATGTGAGTTCATGCATTTTCCCATGCAAGTCTAACACAATGACGATGTGTTAGACAAAGCCCTGCCTCAGCTGCGGGGTCATTGAATTATGATGAATTTTACACGTCAATTAAAGTTTCAAAGAGGAAGCCATGACACCAGAAAAAGGCAGAGGTTCTTACCAGGCAAGGTTTCATGTTAGGCTTCTGGGTGAGGCTGGTGACAGGGGCCTTGGTGACAGGGGCCTTGGTTCCAGCAGCAGTGCCGCCTGGGGGACACTGGCTCTGAGGGGTGGACGGGGGACACTGGCTCTGAGGGGTGGACGGGGGACATTGGCTCTGAGGGGAGGACGGGGGGCACTGGCTCTGAGGGGAGGACGGGGGGCGCTGGCTCTGAGGGGAGGACGGGGGCGCTGGCTCTGAGGGGAGGACGGGGGGCGCTGGCTCTGAGGGGAGGACGGGGGGCGCTGGCTCTGAGGGGAGGACGGGGGACACTGGCTCTGAGGGGAGGACGGGGGGCACTGGCTCTGAGGGGAGGACGGGGGGCGCTGGCTCTGAGGGGAGGACGGGGGGCACTGGCTCTGAGGGGAGGACGGGGGGCGCTGGCTCTGAGGGGAGGACGGGGGGCACTGGCTCTGAGGGGAGGACGGGGGGCGCTGGCTCTGAGGGGAGGACGGGGGACATTGGCTCTGAGGGGAGGACGGGGGGCACTGGCTCTGAGGGGAGGACGGGGGGCACTGGCTCTGAGGGGAGGACGGGGGGCGCTGGCTCTGAGGGGAGGACGGGGGGCACTGGCTCTGAGGGGAGGACGGGGGGCACTGGCTCTGAGGGGAGGACGGGGGACATTGGCTCTGAGGGGAGGACGGGGGGCACTGGCTCTGAGGGGAGGACGGGGGGCGCTGGCTCTGAGGGGAGGACGGGGGGCACTGGCTCTGAGGGGAGGACGGGGGGCACTGGCTCTGAGGGGAGGACGGGGGGCGCTGGCTCTGAGGGGAGGACGGGGGGCACTGGCTCTGAGGGGAGGACGGGGGACATTGGCTCTGAGGGGAGGACGGGGGGCACTGGCTCTGAGGGGAGGACGGGGGGCGCTGGCTCTGAGGGGAGGACGGGGGGCACTGGCTCTGAAGGGTGGACGGGGGACATTGGCTCTGAGGGGAGGACAGGGGACGTTGGATCTTAGGGGTGGATCTCAGGGAGAGCTGGATCTGCTGGATGAAGGCTGATGAGTTTGGAATGACCCGACGAAGTGCAGGGAGACCTCTCTGTAGAAATGGGAAAGAGAGCCAGACAGAGATGATAAAGATGGACGAGATGAGAGGGGGAAAGAGAGAAAAGAAAGGATTTGCACAAATTACACAGATGTCATATCTGTAATCAAAATGGCGATTTTGGTTAAAAAGCACTGACAAGCATAGGTCCAATTTCCTACAAAGATTATCAAAGAGCCAATCTTAGAATTTGACCATGTCACCCAGTACTACACACAACGAGGTACATTGTGTTGGTCCATCAGGGCATCTACACTAGAGGCCAATTTAACTGTGAACGTGCAATCTGCTTGTCAATGGAGCTCGATGGGCGAGAGTGTTTGTTTGGTACTTGAATTCCTCCTTACTAGACGTCACATGTGCTTTTCAGCCAATATAGGTCTCTTTTCAGCCGTAGCATTCGAGTCGATGGGAGTGTCACTACTCTCTCTCATTATAGACCTGCGCAGTGACATCACCAGCCCTGTTCCACTAGTGGATTCCTCATACATTTTCCTCATAGACTTTTCGAAAATGATTAATAAAAACACGATTGCGCCGCGGCCAAAGCCAACTTGGGTCGTGACAAATCATGACAACAAACACAATATCGTCATATAATATATAATTAAGAAGAAGTAGAAAACGGCATGATACAAGACTTTTTGTTTCGTTTTTCATCTTAGAAATGATTTGATTGTCCCAAAAGTTTGTGTGTGTGTCATCATGATTCGTCACGACTCGAGTTGGCTTTGTCCACGGCGTAATCGTCTTTATATAAATTATTTTCGAAAAGTCTATGAGAAAAATGAATGGGGAATCCATTTCTGGAACAGGGGCGGTGACGTCACTGCGCAGGTCTATAGTCAGATACTCTAGGCCTACCACAAGGCCCCAGACCTGATTTGCTGCCATGCAGCCAACGAGAAGACTTATACTACAGGTATACCTGGCTGCACCATAGCGTTCGTCTGGTCTCACCTCGAGTAAATGCGGAATGTTTGAATTGAGTGTGCTCGATCCAATTTCTCGATCCAACCTGCTGGCGAATTCCTCTGCATCAATCTCACCGTCCTGTAGCACAGTAAATGGAGGAGAGAACTAGTGCTGAAAAATATTCTGGGGCTCCAATGGCCTAGTGTTTAAACTTAAAGACATGGCAAAAACATTTTTAGTGCGGTCATATGGGCATACTTAACAATAGATGTCAATGGTTGAGTATTTTTTATATCAAAAGCCCATAAAAGGCTAATTTAATTATTGTACTTCCTTTGAACAAAAATGTGCTGCACGATGACATGTAGAGGCCCAATCATCCCAATCCCAATGCTGCAGTTGTAGACACATACCAGCAGGTCCATAACCAGCTCTTTGACGTTGACAGTGGTCTTCGGCGAGTGTTTCCCATTCAATGCCACCTTGATCACTTTGGACAGGATGCTCTTACACTTCTTTGCCTTTTCCGGAGTAGCCTGCTTGCATAAAAAAGAAAATCAAGTGCATATACTATTTAAAATGTACCTTACCTTTAAAATGTAGCTACTAATCTGATCCATTTCACACTGGACAACGCATTTCGATCTTGGATTTGGGAGGGGCGCCATCTTGGAATTCTGTGTGGCACGCAGTACTTTTGAAAAGAGTGGGGTTTGAAGAGTATTATGTACCAATTTTCACGCTTGTATCACCATTTGAACGAGTTACAAAGTTACAGGTACGGTAGGTGCAATTGCGATTTGAAGTGTGAAATTACCATAATGACAGCAAGGCTTTTTGGCACTTTTGGAATCACATGGAGTCATGGACAATAACAGATCCATTTTGTTCCATTTATACTCCGTTTCTAAGAACCTTACTGGCAAAAGACGCCTTACAATCATATTTGAAATAAACTACTAATCAACTGAAGCAGATATGTTGGGATATACTGTATACATTTTCCAGCTGTTGCTGTTTGAAAGACCTTTCTTGTCATCTCCGTGCCTTTGAACAAAAACACAGCTTGGATTTAAACTGGGAAAGCTCATTTTATTATCTATCGTGGGGATTGTCATTCAAGCTACCTTTGCAGTCTTTTCGATGACCGTTGATTTGGCGGCTGTGGTGGTGGCTTGCATCTGTTGCAACTCCTTGCTTTCCACTTTGCTGCGCTGTCTGGGAAGATATTGTCCCAAGCTGTAGTTAAAGTTTGCCAGGTCCACGCTACTGTCAAGGTAAGGCAGCATGTCTCGCTTGCTTCTGCACAGCTTCCCCGATGGACTGAGTGGAGAGACAGACAAATCATACTAAACTAACCAATAGATAAATCAACAAATACAGTACATAATCAAGTGATACAAGATAGTCAATTATTAAGGTGCACTCATATCAGCGAAACCACAAGTCTCTGACTCTTCCACCAGAGAATCTCTGATCAATATAGAGGCCAATTCATACTCCAAGTTTAGGTGATAGGGTGGCCGAAAACTACAAGATGACATCATGGCACCACAGTGAAAGGCGATTCACTGCTCACCCTAACACATCTGCAATGGTACAAAAACAGGGTGAAAACACTAATGAGCGCTTCTCACAACTCCACCCTCTGGGGTAGGGTTTGTCCACTGTCAAATGTCAACCCAAATACATAGCAACTGTTGCTATCCAGGTCCGTCTTTCCTCTTCTAATGTGCCTATTGGACAAGGATGGATGGGGGAGGGACTTAGTGAAAGGCAAATTGATATAAATCATAATATTCTGCTATCTGTTTCATTCTTATTATTCGGTATTTGGTTTCAGGACGAATCCCTAAAGTGTCACGGCAAATGCTAGTATCGGCTATATCTGTGTGACACTGTGGTATGATGCAGTAACAAAAATAAATATTTCTACCACTTTTTCGAGTCACATGTTCAAATGTTGGATTGCGATTGGCTTAAAAAGAGTGGTGAATAGGACAACTCCACTTGGAACTTCAAAATGTCCGGATGCGATATGATGCAAATTTCTTTCATTTATATGTGAAAAAAAAACTGGTAGAAGCGTAATTACATGGTTGTGCCAATTAAATGGTTGTTGCATGGTTGTGCCAGGGTTGTGCCACAACTCTGACACAGTGGGTAAAGCAGCCAACAACCCACTCCCTTTCATGGTAAATTCCTTGCATAACATTGGAAATATGTAGATAAATGGTCTCTGCCCAATGATACCTGTAATAGTACACATCATTCCTTCCAGCACTGCGCCCATTCTGCCGGGTAACTACTTTCCTCTTCCAGCCTGGAAGTTCGGGACAGTCCTCTCCCCAAGCAGGAGAGTCCTGGGGGAGAAGGGTGAGAGAGAGAGAGAGAGAGAGAGAGAGAGAGAGAGAGAGAGAGAGAGAGAGAGAGAGTTTTAAAATCCTTTATTTTTTAATAAATATGACAATTTCATAACATTATGTACTCTTAAAAAACAAATATATTACAACAACACAAAATTAAAAACCAACTGCCCCACCACAACAGAGCACAAAGCCTCATTAAAGCACCACTGACAAATACAAGAATCTACATCATATGTGCATAAAAACCAAAGTCCATTCTGGCCTTTACTAAAGCCTTAAACATTGACAAAAGCTCCACCCCAGAAACATTAAGCAATTTGTATTTGTCGTTTTGTAAATGGCCAGTATTGGCTGCCCCACAGCAAAATTCAAAAGCTGCCACTTTTTTGCATTGTCCCTGCTATAATCAGCTCCAAGAATGAAAGACAATATACGCCAGTCCTTGTTCACAATGTGAAAATAAAAAATCCCCTTTAAAGTTTTCTTAAATATGATATCATATTGAATCGCCAGGTTCAAAATCTTTTTTTTATATTTATGTGCATGTCAGAAAGACTGACCTCATCAGGCTGCATTGATGTGTATGATTGAACTTTTTCTATCTATATTCTTTAAAATTGATTTACAATGTTCTAGTTGATCTCGTCATGGTCCATATTGTTTAGACTTTCCACCCATTTTCAACCGTTTCTGTACTTTAGAGATGTTGGCAAGATATGTTTCCTAAAATGTTGGTCTGAAAGAAATCATTAACATGGTGAAACACAACTTGATGACATCATCAAGTTGTGTTTTTCTTGTAGGACCTTTTTCTGAGGGTGTACAAATGGAACCAAATGGATCCGTTAGGGTCCATTTGGACTCCATTTGTACACTCTCAGGAAAAAAAAATCTTGAAAATGGGTGGAATTCCCCTTTAAAATGTTCTAGTATAATAAAAGCAGTCATTTGTGGCAAAAAAGTGATATATCGAATCACAGCATAATAAAGAATCGCAATATAAATCGATTCAGAACCCTAAATATTGATATTGTATCATATCGTGAAGTGTTTCACTCACTTCACGATATGATACAATATCAATATTTAGGGTTCTGAATCGATCGTCCCACACCTATGAGTAGGCCCCTCCCAGTCATTTTGCTAGCATAAATTGCCATGTGTAAGGGCTTGGTGGTTATTTGTTCCTCCCAGTGGTCCTCTCAGTATAAGGCATAAACCAACCAGACACTGACAGTGGTGAAAAGGAAGTGGAGGGGACAGGAGACGGGGGACAGGGGAACAGTGGTTATAGTGCTGTCGCCTCACAGCTAGAAGGTCCTGGGTTCGATTCCATGTGGGTGCTTGGCTCCCTGTGGGTGCATGTGACATACGTATGTTGCGTGTGTATCCAAAGACATTATATTTTGCGGTGAGTTCACATTGAAGGGGAATTCCACCCAGGCCATCTGGTACAGTGTGTAGCCTACTGGTACAACATCACATACTATTCTTCAGTTCAGTTCAATTCAGCTCAGCTCAGCTCATTTCATTTCATTTCATTTCAGTTTTATTTTCAGAGCACATGGGCACAGCAAACAGTACATACATTTTTTTCCTTCTTTGAATGTCCGTTTCCTGCCCAAGAGTCTGAAAAGGGGCCAAGCCCTACCCCCGAAGTTCTCAGTACATGCGGGACTGTGTGTGTGTGTGTGTGTGTGTGTGTGTGTGTGTGTGTGTGTGTGTGTGTGTGTGTGTGTGTGTGTCTGTGTCTGTGTCTGTGTCTGTGTGTGTGTGTGTTCTGGAGAGACAACAAGGGTAAAATAGGATAAGACAGGGTGTCGGGGGGAGCGGGGCTGGGGTTGTGCTTTTTTGCAGCCCCCCTGAGGCATTGGCAATTTTTAGGGAGGTGTCAGGGGGCACTTGACCCCTGATGATGTTTTTTTAACTACATTTTTATTGATTGTCAGGTAGAAAAAACAACAGAAAAACTTGCGCAAAAGGGAACAAAAAGGAACATACACACACTTCATCGCATACATCATCTTCCACATATCTCACAGCCCAAAGATCATATTACAATGCCAGGTCTTTCCCTTCCCATGGTTCTCAACTTCCATTTCCCTAGCTGAGTGAAGTTGGCACCCAATTATTTTTCAGTGTGCTAGAATTTGTGCCCCTGAAATCGGCATTTGTGCTGTTTTTTATTAATTTTATATGATTTTTTTTATAAATATTTATACCTGCAACACACCCCCTGGTCATAGTGGTCATAACAGCTCATTGTATATAAATATTCATATAAATTCAATAAAAACAGCTCAAATTATTTCAGCGGCACAAATTCTAGCACATCGAGCACTAAAAGATGAGCCCATTTTAGTCTGTTTTGGACCACCCCAAGTGCGGGGTGCAGATTAGCCTCGACACCCAGGCTTTCATTTTCATTCGCCTTGCGCGAAAACGGACAGCCAGGACTAACGCACGTTGGAAAGTGGCCTTCAAGTGGGAGTGAACCTTCCGGGGTGGGCGTCGCTCTAAATGATGTGACGTAGAACAGCAGTGGACGGGCGCGGGAGGGGCCGGGGATGACGACACGTTAGTGAGATCAAATCAGAGCGCAGCACTTCCGTCGTGTGGATGCCACGGCACCCCGCCCCCCCCCCCCCCAAGGCCAAAATCATTGAGGGCTAGACCAGGCTAGGTGCAGATTGACAAAGCTCAGGGCCTATAACTTCAATTATCTCCAGAATGGTAGCAGCACAAATTCTGAAATTTAGGGCACAATTCAGCACAAATGGAGCACTAAAGAATGACACCATTTTTATATTTTTTTCTCTGAATTTGAAAAATCATGGGTTGCCAAGTTCACACAGGTCATTTCCCTCCGTGCCAAAACACGGGCCCTTGAGTATAGACAGAGTTACGCTGTCGCAAACCCTGATCATTAATGGGATCATTCCATTGGCGGCTCTTCTACATAGACTTCATTATCTTTATTTTAGACTGTTTTGTAATAATAGTTATAGCAAAAATGTCATGGCGGGCAGGCAGTGTTATCACTTATCACAACATCCCCCCTCTTAGAAAACAAAAACAAAACAAAAATGTAAGTGTAATAACAAAGGCACAACTTTGGGAGAAAATGGCTAACAATGGGCCTATCTTAGCCATAATATATAACTTCCACTGGAGGGCGTTTAATTGGATTACTGGAGCCGCCATTAAAGTAGTCCAAGTAAACGCCCTCCAGTGGAAGTTATATATTATGGCTAGGTCTATCTAGAAAGAAAATAATGAAAATAGCAGAAATAGTGGGCCTAAGCAAGACCAACTTAATCATGAATAAACAATCAATGTGAAATAATCTGAGATCATCTTAACTTGTAAGAAGAACAAGTGCTCATAACAACAACGTCAGGGTAACAATCAGTACTCTTCGGCCATCTTTATTCTTAGAACTAACTGCCTCCCCGCAGGGGGCAGTGTTATCACTTATCACAACACCAACCCCTTCCCAATGTTGTTCGGGGTCTGGTAGCCCCCAATTCCTGGTAATAGCCTTTGCTACCAGATATTGTCCTCTTCCTGAACTTTCTCCTCCACGGGTGTAGCCTCGTAAACCGCCCCTCTCCCCGCCAACATTACCATGCTGTCGGCTGGCGGGCATAGAATGCATGTTGTCCAGCAGGGAGAGTCGGTTTACCCAGGCTACACGGGTGTCCCTGATAGATATTTTTTTAATAATATTATCCATCAATGGGTGACAATAGGAAAAGGACTGAGACCATTTTGACCTAAAAATATCAGGAGACCATTTTGGGGTAAAGATTTAACCTTAAGGAGGACAATTAGAAAAGATCTCAGAATGGACTGTAATACTTCGATAACCAAACTGTAACATAGTTTAAAATCACAAAATGTAATCACAGAAAATGTACGTCAAAAGTACAAGTACTCCAAAGTACTGTAGCTTTAAGAGCATTGAGAAAAACCCTTTAGTGTACCCAAATGCAATCAACCTGTGATAAAACACAATTAGTACTTACTGCACACCACATTAAACATTTTCCCTCAAAAGCAAGTGAAGAAAAGATGTCCACACGTCAGCAGCAATTATATTTTAAAATTATTTAATTATATTCCTTTCTAGCCTGTAATAAGTTTCCTCTCTGGTTTAACATGGCGGATCACAGCAATATTATGAAAACCCTTAAGAATGACACTTCTTAAATTGAATTATGGGAAATGAAGTAGCCTACAGAAATAACATGATGCAACTTCTGTAAATGCAAGATGGAAGATATAGTTCTAATACCATGTAGTTCTGGAAAATCCCCAACCCTTACAGAGTGGTTTAAGACATAGAGAGAGAGATAGACGGTCTCACACAAGTGAGCAACAAGGTCATGTGCAGATAATAGTCTGGGAGTAAATGAAAACAATTCTCTTCCCTCACAACAACTTGGAACGCTGCAAACTCAGTAATATCAACAAAGGACACTTTGCACTTTGCTCTAATAAGTAATGTGTCAAAGAGCAGGCTAAAATGACAGATCTACAAGATGGTAGCGCAGCCCAGTTACAATCATTGATGACATAGGAAACATTCACATTAAAATTCTGAAATATTAAATATTTCCATCAGCACCCTTAGACTCTGTCCATATTTACATTAGCCTACAGTCCATATTTACTTTACAGTCCATTTTTTAGATCAATTCTTTCGTTTACGCCCTCAAGAGTTACAGATCTACCGTATTCCGGGTCCATTTGGTTACCAACTGCCCACCAGTTAGCTTGATCACCTCCCACCCTCCAGAGGATAAAATCGTCTATGTCCTGAGGATTATTAAAAAAAAAAAAAAAAAAAAAAAAGATTCCGATCCACCTCTCCTACCGTAACCTCCTGGTTGTCGTTGTAAAAAACGATGATATCCGCATACATGTGACTCATTTTTCCTCTTGTTGTATCGCTAATATAAAGTCTGCTATAAGGAATGAATTAGACTAGTGTTTGACTGCTGCGTCCAGGCTCACGGGGTGCTGAAAAGTGAAAGTCCAAGTTCAAGTCATCACGGCAGAGTCTCGCTCGCGACGCGCCAAAATCGCGTGCTGCACGCGATTTTGGCGCGTCGCGAGCGAGACTCCGCGCCAAATCGCGTGCATAAGCTATTGGCCGCCAATCTTTCCGTTTTTGGCGATTGGCTTAATATCTATGATTGGCATCTTGGCATGCCAATCGATGTGCATTCCAGCCACTATTTCCCGCCCTGGTTGAGGGAGCGAATGTTTTGTGTTACAGGACCGACCCGTGGGTCTGCCAGGCCAGGGGGGCAATGTTTTCGTATAAGCCCCGTCCGTAGCTGGCGTACCGTATCTATATCTATGGTAGCCAGACCAGAGCCTTAGAAATAGACATAGTTGCGACATTGAGGGAACAGAAAATGTCCTGGTCACGTGGTCCAGTTGCTCGCGCGAGCCCATAGACTCCAACGCATTCAGAAACTTCCGGCTGTCACTATTCGTCGTCACTATCCAATAGAAGTCCATGTAGAGGAGCCGCCATTGGACTGGCCCCATTGAAGTGAACGGAGTTGGCATATAACTCTGTCTATTTCTAAGGCTCTGCGCTAGACCGAGTTTACGACATCTTCGTACACTTTCATGGGAAAGTCCAATGGCGGCTCTTTTACATAGACTTGTATTGAGCATGGGGGACAGTCGGACCGGACGTAGGAAGAAATGCATTTGGATTGTTTTGTAGTAATATAGTACAACATAAACCTTACATAGGCTTTAGTCGTTACTGTGTACACCAATTTGAAACAGTTGACATGTTGCACACATGCCCTAAAATAGTACTTATTCGCGCCGCCCCAACGTAGTTCCAACTCCAGTTTGTCCCTATTCAGGCTGCATGAACAGCAGCGCGAGCGCTCAGTCTCTGACCCTTCAATGTCGCAGCTCTGTCTACTAGATGTGCTCTGTCTCTACACACAGCTTCTCTACACACACACAAACACAATGTACATGTAGCTGGACGTGCTACAGTAGTGTTTATACACACTCGTGATGATGGAGAGCACAGAAGTAACGTGAGTCACTTTCATAGTGTGTGTTTTGTTCGCGTTTAGTAATATACATAAATATAGAAACAATACGGAAAACAAAGCAAGCATTTATTAAACCACTGACTGTGCAGCAGCAGCAAAGAGCTATGATGCTACACAGTTAGCATGTAGGCTAATGCTCGGATACACTGGTTTCCATTAAAGCAGACCTTTTCATGTCATAAGAAAAAAACTCTTTATGGCTCTAGCAGTCATTTTCATTTCAAGGACCCCCAGTTTGTGTATGCATGTGTACGCTCTCTACAGTCCCATAAGGGTCCATTTGGTTTCAAACCATCATTTAGAACAGGGGTTTTCAACCTTTTTGACACCAGGGACCACTATTTATTCAGCATTTGAGCCACGGACCACCATTTAATTACATTTTCACACCAAAGACCTGAGATTAAAGAATTCTTTTGGTTTTGTCCACAATTCCAGGCTGTATTTTGCCAACAAAACAGTGTAAACCGTCTTAATTAAGTGGTGCAAATTCAGATGATGAATATTTTAACTCTTGAGAGTTAAGAGAGTTGAGAGTCATTTAGCCTGGGGACCACCTGGAACCCTCTCAAGGACCACTGGTGGTCCCCGGACCACCTGTTGAAAACCCCTGATTTAGAACTTGGCGACCCAGTGGAACTCCCTCAAGGACCCCTCTTTTGGAACATCTTTTGGGGGCAGCATCTTTATGGCTATTATTAAATAGCAATGCATGCACTATTAAACAACAGAAAACTGCATTGAGGTTAATGTAGTTTACACCTTTGCACATGTTTCTTTGTGTGTGTGTGTGTGTGTGTGTGTGTGTGTGTGTGTGTGTGTGTGTGTGTGTGTGTCCTTTCAGTTGACAGTATCCCCTTGTTAGTCCTGTATGAATTGATGTCATCATATCAAGTGTATAACATGTATTCTGTGTGTAAACAAAACCTCCAAGTCATTTATGTAGTCATTGTATACTACACAAATGGATACTGTATTTATTAATATTATAGTTTGTTCATCTGGATAATGTTGTATGTAGTTGACAGTATAGGCATGGCTCAAGGTAACACGCTTTGGATAAAAGTGCTACATAAATGCACCATTTTATTGAATGTATTATCTGATTATCTATAATCTTAAAAGACGCTAGACGTGTATGTGCCTGCCGTCGATGCAACTTGGGAACCGTTGTCAACTTGCCACAGCCACAGTTTTAACTATCTGTGTCCCTTTTGTGCCCATACTGTATATGGAGATGCATCTGTCTACCAGAGCATCAAATCTCTCTCACCACGGGTCTTAGTAACAGTTTCCTCCCCAAGCAGTAAGGATGCTGAACAGATTGCACCTTACTTTGCTCTTTCTTTGGGACTGTGTTCTTCTCAGTGGTGTTTGC
Organism: Benthosema pterotum; assembly: GCA_039105355.1. Classification (NCBI taxonomy): domain Eukaryota; kingdom Metazoa; phylum Chordata; class Actinopteri; order Myctophiformes; family Myctophidae; genus Benthosema; species Benthosema pterotum. The sequence goes on from CM076967.1 coordinate 6,162,098, forward strand.
TTTTGTCCAGTTTACCTTGGTGTATAACTGTTAAAGATTTGCTGCGTCCTCTGAGCAAAATATATTTCGTTATTCATTTCAGACGACTATTTAAGCAGGCAGAAAATGTTGCTGGATTACTTTGTAAACCGGCAGAAAAGGCAGTCGCACGGGCCCAAATATCTTGTAGTGTGTGGTTTGATGTGATGCGTGAACAGAAAAAATAAGTTTGGAGTGACTAAAAGTAAAATACCCCTAACCGCATTAGAATAAAGACAACCTGCGGCAATGCAAACTGCATTGGAGGGAGGGGGACCTCAAGTTGAAATGTAGAAAATGGGGCATCTTTGAGAAAAATAAAGGACATTGTGTATCATGTCACAGCAATCAAGGTAGATTGTGTTTTGGTGTGGAATTCTCTTTTAACCCTTTCAGGTCGGGAATCCATTTTTTGGATTCTGTACAGCCTGGATTTTCAACAGACCACCAGTGGTCCCTGAGAGGATTCCAGGTGGTCCCCAGCTAAATGATGGACAGTTGTTAACCAATACCCTTAGAACCCTTATAGGTCTGTAACTCTTGAGAGCGTTAAAATTAAACCAAATGGACCCTCACGGGTCCATTTGGTTTCATTTTACGCTCTCAAGAGTTATAGTAAATTATATTGAACGTCTGAATGACTTCTTCAAGAATCTACACATTTAGAAAATGTAGAAGAATTGTTATTTTGACCAACATTTTGCCAGTTTCTCTCCTAAATTGTGGACAAAAACTTACTTTTGGGTCAAAGAGATTAAACTCAACATCAAATAGTGCTCCTCCGTGGCTAAAATGCTGAATATATGGTGGGGCCTGGTATGAAGAAGGTTGAAAACCACTGCTGTACAGTATGTACAGTATTCAATTTTTTATTTGTTATTCAGCCATATAAATATTTGAAGTTTTTTCAGAAAACTTAGGTTAGGCCTAAATGGGTTAAGATGCACAGTGTCTTAATGTTAATCTAATCTCTGTGTGTCTCTGTCAGGATGGAGGTGGAGGGCTGGGACTCGGAGCTGGAGGAGGACCTGGGCGTGTCCCTGGAGGAGCTGAGGAAGCTGATCGAGGAGGCGGTGGAGAAGAGCGACGTGGTGCAGAAGAAGAAGAAGCAGCTGGACGAACTCCGACACTGGGTGGAGGAGAAGGAGGAGGAGCACGCCAAGGCCGAGAGGCTGCTGGACGTCACGCAGCAGTGAGAACCAGCTCCTCTCTCTCTCTCTCAAACCAGTCATTCATTAGAGGGTCTGGATTGTGGCCGTGAGGTTCCCAGTTCAACCCCCCGGCTCCCCAGACCTAGTGTCAAAGTGTCCTTGAGCAAAGCTGTATGGTAACAGCCAGGCAGCCTTCACAGGAACAGTCGGACCCATGTTTATTTATTTATTTATTTTTACAATTCCTTCTAGTTTAGAACATGTTAAAAAAGCGTGCTGTTGAACCTGTGATGCAGTAAAACACAATTATTTCCATTTCACTTTGCTTTAAGGAATTTGAAGATGCTTCAAATTAGTAGTTTGGGATTGATCGTTTCACTCAGGTTTTTGTCCAGAGCCTTCTTCACGTTTTGAAATTTGGGGCTGACATGTTCCTTCACTTTCTGTGGTGCCGACTTGGATCGGGACCAAACCTCTAGAACCTCTAATTGCTCCCGTTGGGCCTTGTATGGTTTCTCTATGTATAGCATCTTCAAATAAGGCGCTATATGTACTCGCTCGCTCACTCAATTACTCAACGCTTCAATCACTCACTGATTACCAAACAGGCTATTGTTTTTGCTACCCTTTGGCAAAATAACGTCAGTTGTTGGACCAAAGTAGTTCGCAAAATGTGAAGTAATGGAACACATCACCCTTTTTGCAAAAAATTGTCATCGACACTCTGCTCTGGACTATAATTTCCATAATGGTTTGGTGCACTGCTCTCCTTGTGTAGGGCCAGCCTTACTGAGACAACAACTAGTGTCGATGACATCAGAGACACTGGGCTCACTGCTACAATCTAAAATATCTAAAACCCACACATTACCCTTTAAGGGAAGACTGATTTACTTTTGCATGGAAGAGAATTTAATGTCACAATGATGTGTTCTGGCTCTCTAGTTACCACAAAACATTCTGTAGAAAGTGGATGAGTGGATGCCTGTGCAATGTGATGTTGTGTGACTATGTGAGTATATATATCAGGGGAGCCCAACCAATAGATCGGGATCTACCGGTAGATCTCGGCCTGATCTCAAGTAGATCTCGGGAGATGTGGACGGAAAGAAAAAAAATGGGGTGGAAAAGAAAAAAGAGCGATTTTCGTCTGTGTGTGTGTGTGTGTGATGCATTTGCAATGGCAGTGTTTGTCCATGTCTGTTGTACTTATGTTGTACTGTTGTAGGCCTATTTATGACAAGTCTATTGTACTTTATGCTTATATGGACATAAAGTAAAGTGGTAAAACAAAGTAGTGTTGTGTTGTTGTGAAGTTACTGCAGGCTGGCAACGATGCGTGTGGTTTGAAATGTTGATATTGGACTGGTAGATCCTGGAGGGGTTGGCTGCTGAAAAGTAGATCTTGGGTCAAAAAAGGTTGGGCACCCCTGATGTAGATTATAGAATGCATATTTTCTGCCAATCATACTGTATATGTATTGTAGAGTAAAAACACGAAAGAGGGTATCGTGTATGATAGACTGTACTGTAAGTGTTGAATCACAGTTTTTCCGCGGCTCCCCGCAGGTCCATACAGGAGTGTGAGAATCTGGTGAAGGCGACGTACAGACGCAACGGCCTGGACTACATCGAGAGCTCCGATGAGGAGGGGGTGGGCTGCGCTCCGGTGTCGGACGTCATCGAGATCGACGACGAGGACGACGACGACGACGATGACGACGTCATCTGTGGTGAGTTGTGCTGTTGTGCAGAGGAGGCCGACGGAAATGACGTTTGCATATTCCTTTCAACCCATTGTGTCCTGATCAGGTTCTAGTTTCTGATGCTAGGTTCTAGTTTCCGAAGCTGGATTCTAGTTCCTCTCACTAGATTCTAGTTTCCGGTGCTAGATTCTAGTTCCTCTCACTAGATTCTAGTTCTCGACAATAGATTCTAGTCCATGACACTAAATTCCAGTTTGTGACACTAAATTCTAGTCCCTGGCGCGAGATTCTAGTTTTTCTGGAAAAATCTCTTTCTGTGTCAGTGATGCTTAACATATTTCATAGGAAGGACCCCCAGAAATATCTATTATTTAGCTGCAGAACCTCATCTGAAAACATGTTCTTCTAGGGATCCCCCAGAAGCAAAGATTTGAGTTAAAAATGTTTGGTTCGGAAATAACATATATTCATAGACTTGCACCACGTTTTCACGATTTTTCAAAAATAGCAGAGATACAAGCTCATAGCGCCCACTTGGTGGCGCGCTATGAGCTTGTAGATCTGCTTTTTTCAATAGTCAAATGCTTAGAACACCAAAACGCGTTCAGTACACTAAGGGTTGAAGTGCCATGTGAGTCCGAATGGATTTTGAGTGATTCCAATGTATATCGATTTAATATCAATAAGGCTTTCTCTTACTTTAACTCTTATTTAGCCTTACCCTTAAATGAAAACTAAGCTATAGCGACTAAGACTACAGTAACAAATAAAAATAAAAACTAGACTCAAATCTTATGAAGGTTTTAGTGGAGAGGACGTCCAATATTCAAGTCATTTTACACTTGGTTACATGCTCAAAACAATTGACCTACATGCTCACAACTCTAGTTGGGTTACTCGACTAAATTAATGGTGTATTTGGTCGACTAAAGTCAAGATATTTAGTTGATTTTGTGAACTGTGTGGGCGTGGCAGGGGCGGATATAACATTTCTCAATTGGGGGGGGGGGGGGGGGGGGGGGGGGGCAGAAGAAAATGGTAAGGGGGCATCTTCATCGCCTGTGTTGCTTCGCGCCATGGGCGATGAAGCCGCCCCCTACCATTTTCAGTACTGTTTCAAATACTTTTAAATATAAGCACTGACATATCTTGGGTTGTTTTGCATGCCATCATGTTTGCCCCTCCCCATGCCTATGCCTAGATCCGCCCCTGCTGTGTGGGATGTTTTTGTTTTGCTTGCTTTGTCAGCTTTTTAAACTTGTCCATCTTCCTGCCTGTCTTTCAGTTGTTCCTTCGAAGGATTCTGGTCCTGTTGAAGACTCAGTGGTGAGAATGCACAGCTGACACACACGCACGCACGCACGCACGAACGCACACACAAATTTCTCTTTAAAATACGAGCTCAACATTGATAAATGCTGGCTGTATCAAACTGCCGTTCGCAATAAACAATTCAACAAATCTGAATATTAACCAACAAATGTCGGGTTTAACTTACTATGCAGCGACAGTTAATGGATTATTAGGCGTGATAGAAGGGTTATGCAGTGAATTAGGTACAGTGTATTTGGCCACTGACACCCTCAGAGGATTTCCTTTTCTGTGCCTTTAAAGACCTGCAGAGGAGAAGATTTATGGCTCCGTTTTTGTAACTCGCTAAACCTCTTATCCCTAACTAGTGATGTCCCGATACCGATACCAAAGTATCGGATCGGCTTTTTTTGTCCCTTTTTTGTCATATCGGTATCGGCAGATACTGAATGTAGGTATCGGAAAAGTATCAGTATTGGTTATTTGTCTTTATCAGGTCACATATTGGCAAATATGCCTAACCAGTGATCAGACACAGGGGTAAGGGGTTGACACCATGGCAGTTAAGTAAAATGTTAGGTCATGTGGAGTTTGCTTTGGAGTTTCCCAAGTGCACATTTGAGAGAGGAGTATGTCATTCCCAGTTGGTGACTTCATATAAAAGGTATTTTTTCTTTTGTATGTTATTATATACTGTATATTCTTCTCTGGTATCGGTATTTGGTATCGGTATCGGCTAACACAAAAATTGTGGTATCGGGATCGGATCGGAAATGAAAAAGTGGCATCGGGACATGCCTATCCATAACCCTCTTTGCTATTTTTACTATTTTGAAAAGAAAAAAAAAAAAAAAAACATTTTTGATAGTTAAACTGCCAACTGGCCTGTTTACAAGCTCACATTGTTTAAATGGCTAGTTGAACTATTCAAAAACAAAATGGTTAAAAAGGCAAAGAAGTTTAAAGATAAGGGGTTTAGCAGTGACGAAAACAGAGCCCATAGGTTATACAAAAAAAAAGATTATTCTAAAGTCTCTCTTCAGCTTTGGCACTGTGAGCTTGTACATCTGCTATGCTTGAATAGCAAATTTATATAAATGGATCAAGGGCATGAAATGATGGTGATTCTGTATTAATTTATTACATGGCTTGAATGAATGATCCAATCAGAAGCCAGCGTTCTGGTCATGTGAGCGGTCACATTTAGGTCACAACAACAGACCGCTCCGCTAAACGACAGACCTCCTTTCGCAGCCTTGTTATCTACTATTTCTGTCAATTATTAGTACCGTAATTTCCGGACTATAAGCCGCTACTTCTTCACATGCTTTTGACCTTGCAGCTTGTGCAACGGTGCAGCCAATCTATGGATTTTCCAGGTTCCAGGTGGGCTCCTGGAACCTGGAACTGGGGACTGAATGATAGAAAGTTGGTTAAAAAGATGTAACTCTTTGAGAGCGTAAAAATGAAACCAAATGGACCCTAGTGGGTCCATTTGGTTTCAGGTTTACACTCTCAAGAGTTATGATATTCACCATCTAAATTAGCACCACTTAATTAATTAGTCATGTTCATTTTGGTCTAATCTTGATGTTTTGCCTCTTTTGTTTCCGAAAATCCATCCTGGAATTGTGAACAAAACCAAAAGAAATCTTTAGTTTTGGGGTCTGTGGGGTGAAGATGTTGTTAAATTGTGAAAAAGTTGAAAACCACTGCTCTAACATGAAGCACCTGACTATATCTATAGTCAGGTGCTGGTGCAGCTTATATTCAGGTGCGACTTATAATCCGGAAATTACGGTAATAGGTGGGATAGCACTCGTTACTGGGTGTTATCTCTTACATACAGTACTATGTTGACATTTAACTGTCTTGTTCATGTGTGTGTGTATGTGGTCAGTTTAAGGAGGCGTCTTCAGCTCTTCAGAAGACGTCTGAGCAGGTCCAGAAGTTGGTCCACATGTCCACCCTGAGTCCTCCTGCTTCCATATCACTGATCAGATCGGCCACGCACACAGGTTAGAATGCAGTACGCACACACATGCACACACACGCACACGGACAGACGGGTATTAAAATGAACATATGCTTTTGATTTTAACACATTAAGAATCTGAAAATGTCTTCTGAACATGTTTTCTTAAAAAAAAAAAAGAAAGAAGTAATGTTTCTGAATCATCGTGCTCAAACCTCTCATGTCCAGGACCCCCAAAATGATATGAATTTGGCTGCATACCTCTTCATGAAGGTTGCAATTGAGCGGATTTACACTAGTCTGTAAGTTGAAAATCTGGGACGGTACAAGAGCCTTAGAATATAGAGACAGTTACGTCAGGGTTACGACAACTCTGTTCACTTCATGGCGGCTCTTTTACATAGACTTCTATTGAGAATGGGGATAACCAACGGGGACGAGTACTGGACAGGAAGTAGGCAGAAATGCATTGGACCCAGGCTAACAGCCCAGCTTTAATGATCTTAAATCCCTTAATGTTAGCTCATTCTGTAGTAATAGTACAACAAACAATCACAGAAACCTGAGTTGTTGCTGTATAACACTTTAAAACAGTTGCTACACATGCCCTACAATACTTTTGCGCCACCCTTGTTGAAAACAATGTAGTTCCAACTCCAGTGAGTCCACATGAGACGGCATGAAAAACGTCATCTGGCTGTTTTCTGTCCCCTCAATATCGTAACTCTTCTACCAAAATGGCTCTGGCAAGCACTACCCAAAGAAAGTCTTGAAAGACCATCTCTAAAGTGTGTGTTTGTGTGTGCATGTCTGTGTGTCTTGCAGGGGTTTCGTCCAGCCCAGCAGTGTTCCAAACCCAGCCCCCGGTGCCCTCCCCCCTGCAGCCCACCAGCGCCCCCAGAGAGGACGAGATGACGGTCAACATGACCATTCTGGGGAAAAAACGGACCAAGACGTGGCACAGAGGAACCGTGGTCTCCATCCACCCTCACGGTACGGCCACGGTCAATAACGTAACTTCTTGGTCAAGAGCGTAACGTGTTGTTAAATTATACATATGCAGTATATACAAGGCTTTCACCTTTTGTCCTATGGCACATCATATACAGTATAGTTGTATTGGGCTCAAAATGGTTAACGTTCTCGCATGGTTAAAGGCTTATATTCCCTGCTGGTCACTGCCGATATTGTAGTTATTTGACTGAGTAATACATTTCCCAGCTTCCCTTGCTCAGTTTCACTGGACACTGACTCTTTATTTTTTTTTATTTATTTTTTTTTAATAAAACCGCAATACACGGCCATAAGTCAGATATGTCTTAACCCTAACCTGAGAAATGATACCCTCATCACCCCCATCATCTTTTTATTCAGTAGAAAGCATATTTAGAACAGGCTTATGAGGTCTCTTATGTGACAAATATGTCAGCCAAATGAGGCCAAATCTAAAAAATAGATTTCTGGAAAAAAAAACTTTCCCTGGAACTAAAATGTAATTACATGTTCTTCCTGGAGATAAATGATGATTTATTTTCACAAAAACCTAATGTTTCTATGTCAGCGCTGTTCTACCTATTTCACTACTTCATTCAAGGAGCTCCAAAATGGTGAATTTGGCTCCCCATCTGAAAATATGTAGTTCCAGGAACCTTTTTGGACGTCCCTGGAGCTAAAATGTTGTCCCTGGAACTAAAATGTAGTCCCTGAAACTAAAATGTTGCTCCTGGAACTTAAATTCACATCCCTGTAAAATTTTCACGATATTTCAAAAATAGCAGAACTTTTTAACTCCTAAAGGGGTTCCCGTTCAGAACGGATTAATGGAATTGTTAGACAGTATAACTTTAAAGGTAGGGGAAGTGATTTCACTTTTGTCAGATATAACCCCCAAAAATTTTTTTCAGTTAAAATGCTCTATTATAAGGTGTGCAGACCATATATGGAGTTTCCCCCTCCCCCACGTTATCAGAGGAGCTAATAAAAGTTCCTCAGGTGGAGGGTGAATTCTCCTCCAATCAGGATGGAGCAGCAGGTTCACACAGTGTAGCTACTCTTGGGCGCCCCTAGTTCACCAGGCTGGTACTGCACGATTAATTTCAAATCACTTCTCTTAGCTTTAACTGTTTTGTCTCAAGGTACTTTGAATTGCCGTTGTTGTTGTTGTTGTTGTTGTTGTTGTTGAATTGTTGTTGTTGTTGTTGTTGTTGTTGTTGTTGCTGAACTGGAGTCCCACACACCACAACGCCCCTTGTCGCCCTGCCTTGTTGCCCCCCTCTGCATAGGAGGCGGGATCTTTAAGTACAAGGTCCAATTCCACTTGCCTGTCCTTCCAGGAGACGGCATCGACAAGTACAAGGTGAAGTTCGACAACAAGGGCAAGAGCCTGCTGTCGGGCAACCACGTGGCGTACGACTACCACCCCACCCTGGAGAGCCTGTACGTGGGCGCCAGGGTGGTGGCCAAGTACAAGGACGGCCTGCAGGTGTGGCTGTACGCCGGCATCGTGGCCGAGATCCCCAACAACAAGAACCGCATGAGGTGAGAGGGCTGTAGTACGGCATAGGGATGTCCCGATGCAACTTTTTCATTTCCGTTCCGATCCGATGCCGATACCACATTTTTAGCCGATACCAAATACCGATACCATAATATATATATAATATATATAATAACATACAGAAGACAAAATACCTTTTAATGAAGTCACCAACTGGGAATAACATACTCCTCTCTCAAATGTGCACTTGGGAAACTCCAACATCTGACATTTTATTTAACTGCCATGGTGTCAACCCCTTAACCCCTGTGTCTGATCACTGGTTAGACAGGCATATTTGCCAATATGTGACCCCATAATGACAAATAAGGCCTAATACTGATACTTTTCCGATAGCCATACAGTATTTGCCGATACCGATATGATAAAAAAGGGACAAAAAGAGCCGACAACAAGAACCGCATGAGGTGAGAGGGTCGTAGCTTAGTGGTCGAGATACCCAACAACAAGAAACATATGAGGTGAGAGGGCAGAGGAATAGTGGTCGAAACCTTTATAACTCCTTTGCAAGCACCAATGGAGAAATAAAATGTTTCCCTGGGGTATTCATTTTCGGTAGCACCGCACAGAGATTGGATGGAAAAATGGCTCCAGGCTTTTATTTCGCAGCGCAGATGTGAGAGTAAGAAGGGCCTGGGTTCAATTCCCGCTAGGGACGTTGTGGGGGCTAGTGGCGTGTCTCCTCCTCCTCGTCATCAGTGGTCATAACCGAGGTGGTGATTGGCACAAGGGACCTTCGGCGTGGAGTTTTGTATGTTCTCCCTGTGTCCCCTAGGGTAGATACACATGTTGTCCCTGTGTTCCCTATGGTAGGTACCCTCACATGTCCTTCCCATGTCCCCAAGGGTCGACAAAGAAAAAAATATTCACTGATGACTAAACTTGTGTTTCAGGTTCCTGATCTTTTTTGATGATGGTTATGCCTCCTATGTGACTCTTCCCGAACTCTACCCTGTCTGCAAACCACGTGAGTGAACAAACACACACGCGCACACGCAGTACATTATATTGACAGTACTCAGTGGGTCAGTATTCAGAAAGTATTTTTACAATTGGTTATAGTTTGAAACCTACTGGAAGAGAATATTCTGATCTCAAAATGTCATCTCTGCCTTCCCTCTTCCGCCTCTTATCTCTCTCCCTGTGCGTTTGTCTCTGTCTCTCTGTCCTCTCCAGTGAAGAAGACGTGGGAGGACATCGAGGACGCCCCGTGCAGGGACTTCATCCAGGAGTACATCACAGCGTACCCCAGCCGCCCCATGGTGCTGCTGAAGGTGGGCCAGATCATCAAGACGGAGTGGGAGGGCACCTGGTGGAGGAGCAAGGTGGAGGAGGTGGACGGCAGTCTGGTCAAGATCCTCTTCCTGGTACGTGACCGCTGCATGCGCTACCAGTGGTCCGGGGACCACCGGTGGTCCCTGAGAGGATCCCAGGTGGTCCCCAGGCTAAATAATGGAACATTCCTTAACCAGATGTAACTCCTGAGAGCGTTAAAATGAAACCAAATGGACCCTTGCGGGTCCATTTGGTTTCATTTTTAACACTCTCAAAGAGTTAAAATATTCATCATTTTGAATTAGCCCCAAGTCTACACAACTAGAGAATGTAGAACAGATTTTGATCTGTATGTTTGCCTGCTTTGTTTCATCCTGGAATTGACGACAAAAGCAAAAGAAATCTTTTTAGTTTTGGGGTCCGTGGGGCCAAAATTGTCATCAAATGGTGGTCCGTGGCTCAAATTCTGAATAAATAGTGGGCCCTGGGAAGAAAAAAAGGTTGGTATACAGGGATGAAATAACGTTTCCCACTCTTCCACAGTGCTGCAAGACAATAGACAATAGAGCAGCAAGTAACAGTAGTGCCACACGTGTTCTAAAACAAAATCACTGGGTCATTGCTCGCTCGCTCACATCGCCTGCAGTGCGGATGAGGTGTTAAATGAGGTGTCAGTCCGTGGCTCAAATGCTAAACAAATAATTGACCTTGACGACATGAAAAAGGTTGAATACCACTTGAACTAAATGGTTCCGTTTACCGCCTCTGCTACTGTGGAAATTCCCCAACAAGATACAAATGCAACACTGTATTTAGCTCAGAATCACATTTTAGGGTTTTGTTTTGCTACATCATGCTCAGGGACGTGCACTGGGGTGTCAGTGGGGCATGGGATGAAATCCCACAACCCGTAAGAGGGCAGTTTTTAGGGGAGAAAAAAACAGTAAAAATTGCGCTGTGATGTATTTAGAGCTTATAGATAGGCTGTTCGCAAACCAGCTATCTACTGATAGATGTGCTGTAACAACGGCATGAACTTCGAAACAAATCAATGCAATGCCAAAATGTTGCATTTGAGTTTAGGGAGTCCTCTGGGGAAAAATGTAAAGGAAAATGTATGCAAAGGAAATGAGTGTCATTTACATGTCTTTCACCGTGTAGTAAATACTGCATTTTGTGCTCTGTAAAGTTCAGTTGTTGGGGCTGAATGAAGCCCCCCCCCCCCCCCCCCCCCCCTATGTGTGCACGTCCCTGTCTGATACTAACCGGTGTGTTGTTCTTGTTGCTGTAGGACGATAAGAGGAGTGAGTGGATCTACCGCGGCTCCACCAGACTGGAGCCCATGTACAACCTGAAGACCAGCTCTGCCTCCACACAGGAGAAGAAACTGGCTGGACTGCAGATGAAGAGCAGACCTAGCATGGGTAATACACACACACACACACACACACACACACACACACACACACACACACACACACACACACACACACACACACACACACACACACACACACACACACAGTGGCACGAAGGCTGACTAGTACCCCGACTTTGACCTGTAGGTGTTGGATTTCAACATCACGACCATAAGCAAGTGGTGGCGACAAGTCTTGGGCAATACACCAGTATTACCGTTAATTGCGATATTATAAATCAATACCGAATAATATCGTTTGGTCTATAAAAAATATCGAATACCGAATATCGTCAAATACCGACATTATACCGTATTCTGTTAAAATATGAGCAATGAGACTTTTAATTGTTACTATGCAAACAATTTTCATGTCACATGCATGATTAAAAATAGCCCTTATTTGGGCTCGGCTTTTTTGAAACCATGTATTTCCAACTCCAGTTTGTCCCTATTTAGGCTGCTTGAACAGCAGAGCGTTCAGTTTCTGACCCCTCAATGTCGCAATTTTGAGAACTAGGTGACTGGTGGAACGTGTCCGACTCTGACTGCATGCCATTGCCTTCTAGTGGTCAATACCGGTAATATCGAGCTAATTAACATGTTATCAATACCGATTAAAAAAAAATCAATACGCCCAAGACTAGTGGCGACCAGATTGCAAATAGTTGCTCACTATCACGACAAAAGCACCTATAGCCACGGCCAGTAAAGTAGTCGCTGGCTGATCTCGCTAGATCTCTCCATTCATAGGCACAGAGAATTCACAAAACGTGTAGTAGACTGACCACTAGGAAGGACACCAAGTAGACCTTATTTGAACCATGTTTTTTTTCCTCTGTCTGTGTGTAGGAGCGTTGAGGACTAAAGGGCCGGTGGTCCAGTTCACCAGCGAGGGTCCTGTAGCAGCGTCTCCTACCAAAGCTCCTCAACCACCGCCGGCTGCTGCCCCGCCTGCTGCCCTGCCACCCCCACGCTTTGAGTAAGTACTAAACTATAGTGGTGGGACGATTCCCACCACTAAAAGAAAAATCATTAACAAACACAACTTGACGAATCATGACAATGATTTGGACTAATTCACATGATGGATATTTTAACTCTTGAGAGTGTAAAAATGAAACCAAACGTTTGGTTATTAACACACCCTGTGGCGAGCTAAATAATGACCTGTTCTCGGAAGGTCCTGGGTTCGATTCCCGCTAGGGGCGCTGCTGTAGGTGCTGGCGGCGTGTCTCCTCCTCCACGTCATCAGTGCCCATACCCGAGGCGGGGTTGGTGAAAGGGCCTTTCTGTGTGGAGTTTGCATGTTCTCCCCGTGTCCCCTAGGGTAGATACCCTCACAAAAACATGCTGTAATCCTGGGCTCTAAACTGCCTCCCCCTGGCCAGCCGGGGCGCCTGATGGAGGGGACAGGAACTGGTTGGAACGACGTGTTCCTTCCACGCGCTACGTCCAACCAGGGAAACTCCCCCCTGTCGGGTGAAAAGAAGGCAGCTTGGACTCCTCATGCATTGAAGGAAGCATGAGGCCAGTCCGCTGCCTCCCCAGGTTGGCGGAGGGTGTGTAGAGCCCAGGATCACATTAGGAATTGGCACTGGGTGAAAAAAAATGGGTTACAAAATCGTGGGATAAAATATTAAAGGTATGGGAAGTGATTTGAAATTCATGGTGTAGTACCAGCCTGGTGCACTAGGGGTGCAAAAGAGTAGCTACACTATGTGAACCTGCTGCTCGATCCTGATTGGAGGAGAATTCACCCTCCACCTGGGGAACTTTTATTAGCTCCTTTGCTAACGTGGGGGATGGGGAAACTCCATATATGGTCTGCACACCTTATAATAGAGCATTTTAACAGAAACATTTTTTTGGGGGGGTGATATCTGACAAAAGTGAAATCACTTCCCCTACCTTAAAAAAAAAATAATAATAAAAACCCGCTAAAAATAAAAATAATGACCTGTTCTCCGTGCCACGTACGCTCAACCCGCTAATTAATTGATTGCATTCTTTAAGGACATGATGGAACCTTTTCCCGGTTCATCTCTTTTAGTTCCAAATCCTGCTGTGATGCTTCGCTGTCTTGTTCAAGGACACTGCGGCAGCATATAAGTCGATACATTTAACAAACCATAACCTGTTTGTGTTTGTGTTTTCCAGTTACAGCAACAAACACCAGATGGCGAAGAAGAGCACGTCTCCGTTCATTCCAGGCGTGGGAGGAACTCACGCCTCCAAAATGCTGCAGATGAGCACCAGTCCCACCATGCTGAGCAGGTCATTCTTATTTCTGTTCCTTTGACTGTTGTTTGTAGTTGCTATCACATCTCTGCCACTCACCGAAACATGGCGACGTACTGTAGATGCTGTATTCGCATCGCCTGTGAGCAGTGTTGGGCAGTAACTAATTTTAGATTACATATTACTGTAATATTATTACTTTTGCTCCAAAAAGTAAAGTAACGAGATTACTCTGCAAAAATGGGTAATAAGTAATGCATTACTTTGCAAGTAACGCCAAGTTACTTGTTTAAAATTAGCTTGTTGTTGAATGCAAAAATAGAACAGATTTACAAGCTATCGACAGGTACTGTAACAACAGAGATGTGCACTAGATTGTAGATCCAGTCCACACGCAGCATCCTGCGTACAGTTATGTACACTACAAATCGCTTGCTGCTATATTTTGTATTTATTTTTAAATAAAATACCTCAACTGTCTTTGAGAACTTGGGAAAGTAATAACGTAATATGTAATATATTACTCTTTGATTCCAGTAATAAGTAAAGTAATGATATTACTTTGTCTAAGGGGTAACGAGTAAAGTAAAGAAGTTACTTTACTAAGTAATATTGACCAACACTGGTCCCTGGGGACGTGTGTCGTAATTCACGGCCCATCCAGATTTTTTACATACATTTTATGTATTTCCAACTACAAGTTGTCCCTTTTCAGCCTGCATGAACAGCAGCTCGAGCGCTCAGCCTCTGACCCTCAATGTCGCAACTCTGGCTCTGAACCAAATGAAACACTTCCTCTCTGTCTCTCAGAACTCCCAGCTCCGTGGGTTCGTCTCCGTCCCCCGGCGGCCTCTCCTCCAGCTCCACCCTGAAGTACATCATGGTGCCTCCTCCTCCTCCTCCTCCCGTCGTCTCCGTGCAGCCGGCGGTGCCGCCCGCCCCTCTGCCCATCCCCCAGGCCATGGCCATCATGCCCCAGCAGAAGTCGTACCGCGCGCCCACCGACAGGATCTTCTACATGGCCCACAGCTGCAACGCCGGCTGCCTGAACCGCGTGCGTCCCAACAGGCCCGACCTCCACCGCGGACGCAACCCGCTGCTGAAGCCCCTGCTGTACGACTTCAGACGCATGACCGGCCGCCGCAAGGTCAACCGCAAGGTAGGGAGGGAGGGGGTTAACGCTTTAAAGGGGTATTCCACTTTCAAAAAAACTTTTGGTCATTTTATGGTCTACTCAGTCTCATGTGAACACATATATAATATCAGTCACCAGAAAAAAAGATGGGTTGTTTTTCGAATAATCTGTCATGGTTAAAATGGAGTTTTAAGTTATAATGGGTTTGTATAGGAAGGATGTTCCGGCCGATTAATGAACATCAAATATCTAAATACTGAAAGGAGTAACATATAAACTGTCTGGTGTGTTCATATGAGACTGAGTAGACCATAAAATAACCAAAAGTTTTTTTTTTTTGAAAGTGGAGTACCCCTTTAAAGGAAACTTGTTCTTGCTCAACCAAGGTTGTTATTAGTGTTAATTGTTTTTCATTTGTTGCTTTCTTTTAGGGATTTTATCTCTTTTAGACAGGGGGTGGGGGCATTCGGACGTGGTCCTCCCAAAATTTTAAACGCAGATGCTCCGCAGATGATTTTCTCTGTTGCCGCTGCTCTTATAGCAGCCCACCAAAGCAGGTTTACGAGGAGGATTAAAACAACGAGGATCTTTTGGAACTTATTAGGCATGTGCAGTCGTGCATACGCACTGCAGTCACGTGGCTGATGCTTAGGATAACGGCGCAGTGCAGTCGCTCCGTACAGCATCCTGATTAAACAAATAAATAATTTAATAAGAGCAGCCGGTGCGATTCGCTACTTGCATGGTTTTAAATTGCGATTTCGATTTGAAAACGATTAATCGTTCAGCCTTTGTCAGACTCGAGCTTCAGCTGAGCTCAAGTCTGATAATCGGACTAGTTTATAGAGCTGAGCACAGCAGTCACCCGTGTTCCAGAAATGGAATCCACATTCATTTTCCTCATAGACTTTTAGAAAATGATCTATATACACAACATTACCATACAATTTCTAATTGGTAAGAAAAAAAAAACAGCAGGATACACTTTGTGTACTATTTTTTTTTTTTTTGTTTTTTGTTTTTTTTTCTTA
Organism: Benthosema pterotum; assembly: GCA_039105355.1. NCBI lineage: Eukaryota > Metazoa > Chordata > Actinopteri > Myctophiformes > Myctophidae > Benthosema > Benthosema pterotum. Next base: position 6,177,915 of record CM076967.1, read on the forward strand.
ATTATTCGATTGTCCCAAAACATCGTTGTGTTCATGATTTTGTCATTACCTGAGTTGGCTTTGTACAGTATGTGGTGTAATCGTCTTTTATATAAATTATTTTCCAAAAAGTCTATGCGAAAAATGAATGGGGAATCCATTTCTGGAACAGGGGCGACATCACAAGGGGGCGGGACTGCTCAGCTCTATAGTGTTGTACTTTCATCCATCAATGAACTGAACCAGGGGGGTGGATGTAACATTTCCCAATGGGGGCGTGAAAATGGTATAGGAGCGGCTTCATCGCCCGTGTCGCTTCACGCCACGGGCGATGAAGCCACACCCACACCATTTTCGGTTACAGGACTTTTATTAGGCAATTAACCATCAATAATAACATCAGTTGTTGTTGAAGTTGCAACAGACACGCAGCATGCATTGAGCTAAAGCTGAAATGCTGTTGGTTTAGTGGTTACACAATTGTTAGTCGCAGTAGTAGTGGTTCAAATGGTGGTGGTTTTAAATATAAGCACTTTAATTTGAAATATCTAGGGTTGTTTTGCATGCCACCATGTTTGGTGCCCCCCACCCCATGCCCATGCCTAGATCTGCCCCTGAGCTGAACAAAACGTTTTTTTCCCTGCTCTCTCTCCCTCCCTCTCTCCATCCAGATGTCGTTCCATGTGATCTACAAGGCTCCGTGTGGCCTGTGCCTGAGGAACATGTCAGAGATCCAGAAGTACCTGTTCCAGACGCGCTGTGACTTCCTGTTCCTGGAGATGTTCTGCCTGGACCCGTACGTGCTGGTGGACCGGCCCTTCCAGCCCCAGAGGCCCTTCTACTACATCAACGACATCACCGAGGGCAACGAGGACATCCCTCTGAGCTGCGTCAACGAGATCGACCAGACGCCGCCGCCCAGGGTCGCCTACAGTAAGAACCACACAAACTAGAGCCGGAGGTGTCCACACTTTTTTGACTTGAGAGCTACTTTCAAAATGACGGGCTCAACAAGGTCTACACATCAAAAATGTGATTGTTCCATTACTGAAAATCCATTTCAAGGCCCCCTAGAAAGTGGGAGCTTTGAAATATTGGTGATGGTGTTACTTACTGTTATAGTGCTTGAGAATAATGCGCTTAAAATTAAAAATAGAGAAGGCAAATTGGAAGGTAATGCCATTATATATTTGAGGTTTGACTTGACAGTTTTTGTCCACAATTGTGCAATAGGCTATTTAATTCACTTCGGACACACACATAAGTATCAATATGTTTTCATTTTTCTTCTACTTTCTTTGTCTAACCGGTCGTCTCTTCCTCCTCTCTTCCTCTTCCTCCAGGTAAGGAGCGTATTCCAGAGAAAGGAGTTTATATAAACACCAGTACAGACTTCCTGGTTGGATGTGACTGTACTGACGGATGCATAGACAAGTAAGTCTGTGTGGTTGGATGTGACTGTACTGACTGATGTGACTGTACTGACGGATGCATAGACAAGTATGACTGTACTGACGGATGTGACTGTACTGACGGATGTGACTGTACTGACGGATGTGACTGTACTGACGGATGCATAGACAAGTAAGTCTGTGTGGTTGGATGTGACTGTACTGACGGATGCATAGACAAGTAAGTCTGTGTGGTTGGATGTGACTGTACTGACAGATGTGACTGTACTGACGGATGTGACTGTACTGACGGATGTGACTGTACTGACGGATGCATAGACAAGTAAGTGTGTGTGGTTGGATGTGATTGTACTGACCGATGCATAGACAAGTAAGTCTGTGTGGTTGGATGTGACTGTACTGACGGATGCATAGACAAGTAAGTCTGTCTCGGTTCACTGTTGACTTATGGCGCCACTCTGTGGTCCTATGATTGTACTACACAGAGCCACGCTTAGACTACCAGGACAAATGGGACCAAAACAGGCAGGAGAAAAAACCTTGTGGGCCGCCTGTTATAGACAGTCTGGGAGGGGTTAGAGTAACACGTGTTTAGGCCCTTTCTATACCAAACAAGTGCCAGGATTTTTTTTTTTCCAAAATAGAAGCTCTCTAGTGCTGGCAGGTATGGCAGACTTTTCAGAGTAAAATCTCCCTGATGTGCTTGGCACTCTTGTGCTTTTATTATGAAGATAAAGAAGTGTCCTTAACAGATTTACCACGCGTGATTGGTTATTCTGTTGTCTGCTTATCATGCTAAAACGTGTGTTGTACTTTTTTATCTATAATCATAGATTAACTTGCTGGCCGCCATCTCATAAGGTATTTTAGTTGTTGACGGGACTACAAAATCCAGAAAACACCTCACACACTTTACAACTATAATTGAGAAATAATAAATTATATAGCTTTAAATGCATTTATCTCTGAATGAGCCCTGGAGACAGTGAAATACAGGCTGTTTTGTCAAATGTATATAAAAAAAAACTCAAACACAACTCATTTTATTTTACACAAATTCACAACAGAGGGTTTTCTATAAATTATTGAGCCTATTGAACCTAATGGGAGCGAGCCTAGCTTTTCTGCTAATCTGTCAGAGTTAAAGGTAGGGGAAGTGATTTGAAATTCATGGTGTAGTACCAGCCTGGTGCACTAGGGGCGCCCAAGAGTAGCTACACTATGTGAACCTGCTGCTCGATCCTGATTGGAGGAGAATTCACCCTCCTGGGGAACTTTTATTAGCTCCTCTGCTAACGTGGGGGAGGGGGAAACTCCATATATGGTCTGCACACCTTTATAATAGAGCATTTTAACAGAAAAGAATGGGGTGTTATCTGACAAAAGTGAAATCACTTCCCATACCTTTAATATGAGACGTAATTTTATAATGCCCATGTATTCCGTGTTTGTGTGTGTGTATGTGTGTGCGCAGGTCCAAGTGTTCGTGTCACCAGCTGACTCTGCAGGCGACAGCGTGCACGCCGGGCGGACAGACCAATCACAACGCAGGATACACACACAAACGGCTGGAGGAGTGTCTTCCTACTGGGTGAGACACACTCACACACACACACTCACGCACACACACAGTGGCCTGACAGCGCGTTGCGTGTTCGCGTCCTCTTCATGACGATTGACGACCTTTTGCTACATGCTCCGGTCGTCATCTCTCTCATCTCCCTGTCTTCATTGTAACGATCACCATTCGAACTATGTCCAACTATGTCTGGATTTGAACATTTAACCCATTGTGTCCTGTCTAGATTTCTAGTTCATAATATTCAAAGATTTGCACCACGTTTTCACAATTTTTCAAAAATAGCAGATCTACAAGCTCATAGCGCGCCACCGAGTGGCGCGCTATGAGCTTGTAGATCTGCTATTTTTCAATAGTTAAAACATAACGCTTAGAACACCAAAACGCGTTCAGTACACTAACGGTTAAAAAATATATATCTGTTTATCTTTTAAATATGTATCAAAAATAGGTGATCTACAAGCCCCTGCAATTTGTGTAGATCCCTCAAGCTTTACTCTATGGCTCTGGTTACAGGGAGACACACAGCTATATGTCTCTGTATCTACACTTTTTTTTTTCAATGAGAAAATGCTCAGTGGGTTGAGTCAGAGTTAATTGCATTCAAATTTTTAATCAGATTAATCAACAAAATGAATGTAATTCCATTAACTTGTTATTTTCAACAGCCTTAATTATTACCATTGTTTATTGTAGACAGTCCATTGAGATATTTAAAAGCTAATAATAATATCTCTCTCTCTCGCTCTCTGTCTCTCTGTCTCTCGGTCTCTCTCTCTCTCTCTCTCTCTGTCTCTCTCTCTCTCTCTCTCTCTCTCTCTCTCTCTCTCTCTCTCTCTCTCTCTCTCTCTCTCTCTCTCTCTCTCTCTCCCTCTCCCTCTCTCTCTCTCTCTCCATCAGTATCTATGAGTGTAATAAGAGGTGTAAGTGCTGTGCCTCCATGTGTACCAACCGCCTGGTGCAACACGGACTGCAGGTCCGCCTGCAGCTCTTCAAGACCCAGAACAAAGGCTGGGGCATCCGCTGTCTGGACGACGCTGCTAAAGGCTCTTACATCTGCATCTACGCCGGTATGACACACACACACACACACACACACACACACACACACACACACACACACACACACACACACACACACACACACACACACATGAGCGCGCGTAGCCTAGGATCGTAGTTCACATTTGTTCGAACACCATCCAATCAGAAACGACGTGGCTACGCAGTGGCGTTTCTAAGCAATTTGGAGCCCTAGGCAAGATTTTGGGCTCCAGGGAAAATCTCCTCGGGATAAAAGGGAAAATCAGGGTAAATCTCCTAGGGATAAAATTATGAACTATTCCTAAACTAAAGAAGATATTATGTGTTTTAAATGTTCAATTCTAGTTATAGAGTATAATAAGTATAATGCATTTATCCATATTAAGCTTATTAGCCTGGTGTCCTCCCCTCATGGTCGCGCAGTGACTTTTCAGATGTGCGGAACGCATCAAATCTGAAATTCTAAAACTTGTGTTACAGATAGATTTGTTTGATCAAATTGTTAACTCCTTGAAAAAATTACCACCACTTTTGGAATGATTGATTATTCTGGTCTACTTATCACCAGGGTTCCCGCGGGATATTAAAAAGTCTTAAAAGCATTGAATTTACGAATTTGAAAATAATACCTTAAAAAGACTTAAAAAGGTCTTGAATTTTATATCTAGGTCTTAAATTTTGCGCAGTTACATCGAGCCACGTGTGTCGGAGCGATCAAAACAGCGTCTGTATTGGACGTTATAGATCGACCCTAAAGAGATGAATTGATGATTCCATCAGCTGCGCAAAAACCACCACAGATATACAAGCTCATATAGCCATGCATTGCAATGGGGCATATTGCTTGTAGATCATCTATGTTCAGTGCAAGTGTCTGTGTGACGTAGTATTCAAGGTCTTAGAGTTACGCAAACTCCGTTCATTTCATGGGGCCAGTCCATTGGATGCGCTTCTACATAGATCTCTACGGAATGAGGACAACAAAAATATGGACAGCTGGGGTTTTGAGCTCACGCGAGTACATGAACCACGTGACCGGGCTGTTTTCTGTCCCCTCAATGTCGCAATTCTCTATACTCTACGCCTCGGACACCACGGCGCAACAGATGATCATCTGAGCGGAGCTCTCGGGACCGACAGCTTTACACAACTTTATTGGATAGTTGCACACATCTATGCTTCCATTCACGTCCATAGCCTTTTAAATCGTATTTTCCATCCACGGGACAACGTGATACACGGGATGGTGGTGGTGCCGGTGGTGCCGGTGGTGGTGGTGGTGGTGGTGTTGTCTGTATCGAGACTAGCTAGCGTAGCCATAGCTGCGCTGAGCAGCTCGCGTCTATGGCAGGGGTCCACATGTTGAAAGGTCCGGGGACCACCAGTGGTCCCTGAAAGGATTCCAGGAGGTCCCCAGGCTAAATGATGGAAAGTTGGTTAACCAGATGTAACTCTTTGAGAGTGTAAACATGAAACCAAATGGACCCGCGTTTCATTGTTTACACTCTCAAGAGTTAAAATATTCATGTGAATTATCCCAAGTCTACACAACTAGAGAATGTAGAAGATTAATGGTCATTTTGATCTGTATTTCACTGTGTTGTTTTCTCTGAGATCCAGTCTGGAATTGTGGACAAAACTAAATGAAATCTTAGTTGTGTGGTCTGTGGGGCTAAAATGTCATCAATTGGTGGTCCGTGGCTGAAATTCTGAATAAATAGTGGGCCTTGGTATGAATGAGGTTGAAAACCACTGGTCTAGTCATTTGGCTTCCTTTAATAATGAATGTATACTAGTGTAGTTGCAAGTTGTGTCACAGCAGGCAGACCTGTCAAAGCACTCCTGAATACTCAGACAGACATGCACCACCTCAAAGTCCAAACACATAGTTGTTTTTCATGTTCCCCTTATAATTTCCTGGGGCTTATTAGGACTGTAGTAGATAGTGTTGTAGTTCTCGAGACATTGTCTCGTCTCGAGACCAGTCTCAAGACAAATTTTCATTGTCTCGGTCTTGTTTTTGTCTCGCTTTGTTTTGTCTTGGTCTTGTCTCGACCTTACGGCTCTCCACTTCATTTGTCTTGTGGTCTCGTCTTGTTCTCGTATAATTTTGTCTTGGTCTTGTCTCGACCTCGGAGCCATTGTCTCGGGTCTTGATCGCCAACAAGACATCTCGAGACAAGACAATGCAAAGGAAAAGTTCTATTCATTGTGCGGAGCGAGGACCCATTCATAAAGACAGCTGCAGGCACAAATTGCAATATACTTTTTTCTTCTGTAAATATTGAAAAGAAAGAAGACAGACACTTGGATGTGTCTGATTAGGGATTTTTTATATCCTTGTTATCAACCATATCGCCCCAGCCCTATTATATTATTAGTAGTTTTGTTTAAAAATGTAATGGTGGACGGGGCAAAATAATCAAATTAATGTTACTAATAATAGAGGATTAAAAATCAGTAAGAACGTTATTATATGTTAAAATGGGCATGACAAGACTAGGTCTTGGCCTCTGTCTTGACCAGTCTTGGTCATGCCTTGTTCTCGGCCCCTCTCTTGGTCTTGTATTGTTCTCGGCCCCGCTAGGTCTTGGTCTTGTCTTGATCTTGACCCTCTAGGTGCTGGTCTCGTCTCGATCTCGTCTCGATCAAGTCCGTGGGTGTCTTGGTCTCGTCTTGTTCTCGACCCTCTAGGTGCTAGTCTCGTCTCGATCTCGTCTCGATCAAGTCCGTGGTTGTCTTGGTCTTGTCTTGGTCTCGATTTAAGTGGTCTCGACTACAACACTAGTAGTACATTGTCCCCTTTGAGGAATAAAAAAGAAACCCTATGTAGCCTAACCCTAATTACCTAGGGTTTTTAATGCGCCAGATCGCACTGTATCGAATCGTATTGTACTAAATTCCAACAAATCGAAATTGTATCGAAATTTTACTGAATCGAATTGTATCGTTCTGTATATAAAATAAATCGTTTCTGAATCTTGTAGAGACCATGCAAATCGATAAGTATCGAATCATCTTGTAAGGGTGACCAGTGCTAGTTGTGAAAAATATATAAAACGTCGCTTATTGACGATGGCCGTGAAATGGGTATTACGTTTTATATAAATGGCCTTAAAAAAGGTCTTAAAAAGACTTAAATTTTACTTTAAGAAACCTGTAGGAACCCTGTATCACTCCAAACGTCGTTTTAGGCTTTGTTTTATTAACAAGCTCATTAACTCACTGCACACCACGCCCTTTAAGTGGTGATTGCACTACAAAACCCAGAAAACACCTCACACACTTTACCACTATAAGTGATAAATTATAAATAATATAACTTTAAATGCATTTATCTCTGAATGAGCCCTGGAAACAGTGAAATGTGAAAATTCAGGCTGTTTTGTCAAATGTATAAAAAAAAAAATGAAACACATCAACTCATTTTACTTTTTCCGTAAAGTAGACACTTTAACCTTTCTTTGGATATCATTCATTTGCACAAATTCACAACAGAGCTTTTTTCTATAAATTATTCCATTACTATTGAGCCTAATGGAAGCGAGCCTAGCTTTTCTGCTAATCTGTCAAAGAGTTAAATTGGCTTGCCATCTCTATCCCTCTCCCTCCAGGTAAGATCCTGACGGACGACTTCGCCGACAAGGAGGGCCTGGAGATGGGCGACGAGTACTTCGCCAACCTGGACCACATCGAGAGCGTGGAGAACTTCAAGGAGGGCTACGAGAGCGAGGCGCACTGCTCCGACAGCGAGGGCAGCGGCGTGGACCTGTCCCGCATGAAGATCCAGCCGTCCGGTGGCCTGGCCGGCACCGCCGGACGAGGCCAAGGGAAGAACGCCCGGGGCAGAGGTGAGGGCCGGTGGGGGCAGAGTACAGGATTTAGTTTAGTTTGGTCCAGGGGAATAGTGGCCCTGCGTAGCGGCGTGTCTCCTCCTCCGCGTCATCAGTGCCCATACCTGCCCCAGGATCACACTACATCCTTTACACGTGTGTAGAAAAAAATGGGTTTCAAATGGATCCGGACATCCCCAAGGGAAGAGGGACAGCGAGGGCAAAGGTAAGCGTCGTTTTAAAGGAGTACTTCGCTGAATATAGTATAGTAGTATAGTATGGAGCATCTGTGCAGCTGTGCCTGTGTCTCTGCGCATGCTGTAATCTGTAATGGAACACCAGAGAGAGAGACTCCGGACTGTTTACCACTGACTTCACTGCCGTAAAAGTGACGCAGGTGGTATACATTTCTAGAACGCTGACGAACTACAAGCTGGGCTGGCCCAGATCGCTTGCCGTAGTCCCTGCCTCGTAGACGCCTCTTTCAACATTCTCCTCTTCTCTACAAAATTGCCGCTCGCTCGCTGCTGCGTTCTGCTTTGCTCTGTGGTGGTCATGCTCAGAGCCATAGGGCTTCATTTTCGTCACATGCTAAATTCCTTATCCCAAACCTCTTATTCCTTTTTTTCCCTCCCGGAACTCGTCTCCACTAGTATTTTATTTGTTGATGACATTTTCACTATATTTAGTCTCGGTTTTAGTCTTGGATTTTTAATTTTGTTTCAAAAGCAGCAGATCTACAAGCTCACAACGCATTCGTGAGGCATTGTTGATTTCCCAACTGAATTTCAACCAATCAGAATGGCATCTGCTCATAGTAAAACCTTTACTTGTTTCAGTTGTTTCATTGTTTTTTGGATGAAAAAACAAACATGGTTTATCGTCACCGAATAATGGAACACTATTTCAATATCCCGACCCCTTTCACACTTCGTTTTCCTCAGACTTTTAAGTATTTATATAAAGACGTTTAACGCCGCGGACATCCGACTCTTGGTATGACAAATCATGACAACAAACACAATGTTTTGGGCCGATCAAATAATTGGTAAGAAGTAAAATGATACAACAGTAAGAAGTAGAACGCCTTTTTATTCCATCGGCCCAAAACACTGTGTTTATCGTCACGATTTGTCTCCAGACGACTCTTCTAAGAGCAGCAACGACGAGGACGACAAGGACTCGAAGAGCGACGACAGCAGTGACGGTTCGGACCACACGTTCGGCGTGAACAAGGACAACTACTTCAACTCCAGCTCCGTGTGGAGGAGTTACACCACGCGCAGACAGGCCAAGGGTAATACATAGTTTATTTGCTTTTTTTACCCCCTTCTTTTACCCCTTTTTGTACCAGAAAAAACAAATACTCTATATACCGTAATTTCTGGATTATAAGCCGCATCTGAATATAAGCCGCACCAGCTAAATTTGGGGCAAAATACTTATTTTTCCACATATAAGCCACACCTGACTATAAGCCGCACCAGACAACAAGCTTCACGTTAGAGCAGTGGTTTTCAAAATTTTTTTTATCCCAGGGCACACATTTGAGCCACGGACCATCATTTGACAACATTTTCACCCCACAGAACCCAAAACTAAAGATTTATTTTGGTTTTGTCCACAATTCCAGGATGGATTTTCGCAAACAAAACAGGCAAAACATAGAGATCAAAATGACCATGACTTATTAAGTGGTGCTAATTTAGATGGTGAATATCATAACTCTTGAGAGTGTAAACATGAAACCAAATGGACCCGCTAGGGTCCATTTGGTTTCATGCTTACGCTCTCAAAGAGTTACATCTGGTTAACCAACTTAACAACATTTATTCTGGAGGGCCCACCTGGAACCCTTTCGGGGCCCACTGGTGGTCCCGGACTGGACCACCTGTTGAAAACCCCTGTTAAAAAAAAAAACACCTGTAAAAACCTGGCTTATATTCTCTGCAAAATAAACTTCACGTCCTTGGGGCGGTAGTTCCGGCCAAAATATCGTATCTTCCGCCGATAGGCTCTACAGCGCAGGTCTCGCCTATAGCGTACATCTTGGTAGACTACAACACACCAACATGGAAAACACAAAAAATGAACAACAGATAAACATTGGCTACTGCCATCTGTTAATGACAGGTTTATTTACCGACACCGATATTGACTGACAACGGCAAATTATCTGCCAATACCAACTACGGTATGTGAACGATACGTCGGTGGAACTCTAGCAATAACTTGGATGGTGAGACAGAGCCTCCTCTGCCACTGCTGTGTTTAGAAAGATTATAATAATAATAATAATATAATAGTGCTGCTCTCTTAATACGTCTGCAGACACAAACAGGACCACAAAGGTAACCTTATCATAGTCAGAAGAAGAGGTGAAACATTCCCTCACATTGCAGTGGCAGTGGATCAGCCATAGAATGGCTGGTAGTAAGGGCTGGATGGGAAAAAAAAACCTTTTGGTCATTGCTGGCTCCCCCAGAGTTGGTTCCAAAGTGCCTTTGAGCCAGACACTGAACCCCATAATTGCTCCTGATGTGCAGGTTGGTGCCGTACATGGTTTCCTCCGCGATCTGTGGGTGTAACCTTGGATTAAAGCTCCATATAGTTCCCCAACACTGAGTGTATAATGAATGAAGTTTAAAAATGGCAAATATGTTTTTTTTAATTACTGTGGGAGAGTGCAATCATCTGATCCAATAAGCAACTCAAAGTAAGGGTTGAATACCAACCACTTTAATGTTTTGGCACTTTTTTGGGGGAAGGGAGTACCTACATGTTTATCTGTGTTGCTCATTCCACAAACGCCCAATCGTTACAATCTATACCTTGTTGTAAAGGTGAGTAATCAATGATTGAATTGATAAAAAAAAAATACAATGCAAATCGGTATTGCAAAAGGGAGAAAGAACAGATTAAAGTTAAGGTTATGAACCTTTTGTTGCTGGGATTAGAATAATTTGTACAGGATCCGGATCTGTGGAGTCTTCCAATTCTTGGAAATTAAACATTGTCTCCTCTCCTGTGGGTCCCCAGGCAGCCAGGACAGTAAAGAGGGACCCCCGTCGACGGGTACAGACGAGAGGAAGCCCCCCGTGGTGCCAGAGGAGACGGGGAAGAGTAAAGTGGCGTCCTGGCTGACCAGCCAGGGTATGAAGAAGGTGAGGAGGAGGAATAATGTAGATCCTGTTGAGAATGAACTAGAGCAGTGGTTTTCAACCTTTTTGATACCAGGGCCCACTATTTATTCAGAACTTGTTTTTTGTCCACAATTCCAGGCTGGATTTGGGAAACAAAACATACAGATAAAAACATACAGATAAAAATGACCAATATAGCTGCAAGCAGCAATAAAACGGGACCAAGCAAGCAGCAATAAGGAGTCAGAACAATATGCAGAAGAAGGAACATATTTTTGAGAAATTATCTGACGGGGGAGAGGGGGTGAGCAGAGCAGGGTTCTTGAAGACTCACACTTTTTATTGTCAGTAACGGGACGTGAACACACAACCTTTTGGTCCCAAGGCTGGTGCTCTACTGACTGAGCTATCCAGGCACGATGATTTGCTTAGATGTTGTTAACTATCAAACAACCCTAATACGGCATCAAGCAGTAAACAATATGCACAATTCAGCAATCCGAGGGTGGAGCTTAGTGGGCAAAGTGACACAATTGTTTCTCATTAGTCAAGGTGCATGTGGAAACAAGTTCCACATGCTTATTCCTCTCACATAATCTGGCACAATGTTTTAACCACTAGACTGTTACATGAAGTGATCAAGGCTTGTACAATGCAAAGCTTTCGTTGGGTAGGTTACTACTGGAAATCTAGAATGTCGGGGTATGACCCAGCCGGGAATCGAACCCCAGCCTCCCAGTCTCAGGGCGGACACTGTAACCACAAGGCCACTGAGTTGGTGCCATTACTGTTACATTGAGTTTTACCCTAGGTTACACATAGAAACATAATATTGAGTTAGCTAAAGCAATAAAAACAATATGCACAAATAAGCCATAGAAACATAGAAGACTGAACTTTAGTAATATGTCATGCAATTGTGAGAGCAGAGCAGGGTTCTTGAAGACTCACACTTTTTTGTAACGGGACGTGAACCCACAACCTTGTGGTCCCAAGTCTGGTGCTCTACTGAGCGAGCTAGCCAGGCACAATGATTTGCTTTGTTGTTGTTAACAATGAAACAACCCTAATACGGCATCAAGCAGTAAGCAATATGAACAATATGCACAATTCAGCAATCCGAGAGTGGAGCTTAGTGGTCAAAGTGACACGTACTTGCTCCAGTGTTGCCAGAGAGAAACAAGCAGAAGAAGACTCTTCACAAAGCAGCAATTTTCATTGGCTTATAAAGACGTTATTTTTTGATGAAAACAAATTTGCTTCTGAACTTTTGTCCGGATGGGGCCAAAGTTCTCATGTAGCAGGTGTCATGCAAATTGATCAAAATCCAGGCAGAAAATCAGCCATGAGCATTTTTCAAACTGCTTAAAATGGCGGACACTCTGGGGGTGGAGCTTACCGGTCAAAGTTACAGATGTGTTCCACATGAATCAAGGAACACGTAGAAACAAGTCCCATGATTTTTGGCCGAACAAGGCCCGAGTTATGCTTGTTCAAATGTCTCAGTTTCAAAGAATTGTTATAGCGCCCCCATTTGAGCAATTGGAGTAAGACTGGTTTTGCTGCTATTTGGCATCCCCCTCTACAAAACTGTAAAATCTCAGAAGCAGATTACGCTGCATGTGTAGATTAGGGGCATTAGAATCATTTTCACAAACGAGCAATTTTCATTGGCTCGTAAAAACATATTTTTGTCACTTAAAACAAAATTCACACCTATTTTCATATTCGTATGGCTCCAAAGTTCATGTGTAGGTTATTTTTATGCATTTTGATCAAAGATTGTAGGAGGACATGCATTTTAACTGTTTTACATATGATTAAAGATGGCGGCTCATCTAAAGGTCAGAGGTCAAAAGTCAGAATAGAAAAGTTGTTTGACATAAGCAGACGCATAAGTGAATATAAGTTACATTTCTGAGAGTCGAGCAGTTCATGAGTTATGAGTGTTTAAAGTTTGCAATTTCAGTTGAGTGCTATAGCGCCACCATTTGACCAGTGGTCACAGGCTTCGCATCATCACCGTTTGGCATCACCCTCTACCAGATTACCAATTTTCGCGAAAACCGACTGCACGGTTCAGCCAGAACAGCTATTTTTGGCGGAAGAAGAATGAGAAGGAAAAAAGAGACAGAAACAAGAAGGGATCAAGTCCACTTCGTGGACTGCTTGATCCCTTAATTAATTCTCTAGTTGTGTAGACTTGGGCTGATTCGGGCTGAATAAAGGCTTACGCCTTTATTCATTTCTATAGAGGGACTAGGGATGCCGCGATTTGATATGTTTATCGCATATCGACGCGATATCAGCCAAAAAACGTTATCGAAATCGCATCGCACTATGGCGAAAAATGGCGATTAAATCTGCGATTGATTTGCTCCATTAATTCACTCCATTCCAGTAATCCACTCCCGCTTTTCGTTGTTTCTAACCAGCATGCATTGCGGCGCAAGGCAGGGCCATCTATTAGAAGAATTGCGACATTGAGGGGGCGGAAAAACAGCCTGGTCACGTGGTTCCAGTTGTCCCAATTCAATAGAAGTCTATGTAGATTAGCCGCCATTGAGCTGACCCCATGAAGTGAACAGAGTTTGCGCAACAGCTCTACCTCTGGGCAGAGCCAGAGGGGAGGGAGAGCATTGAGGGAGAGCTGTTGTTTGGCTATTTAGCAACTTAGCAAGTTCGCATCGCACCCATCAAGCAGTCATGTTTGGCCGCATTTCACTTTAGAAATACGGCCAGACAGCGACAGCGACTCCGCGGAGGTGTCGGGACTCGGGAGGGGGTGGGGGGGAAGAGAAGTTTGGAATAGCGGTGGTGATAGTTCTACCGTTCCATGCACCGTTTGGTGGAATAACGCGCCGGCATTGTGTGTCTGTGTGTGTGTGGGTGTGTGTGTGTGTGTGCGCGCTTGTCCGTGTGTCTCGCTTTGTATGCTTGCCTGTCTACCTGCCCGTATGTGTGTGTCTGTATCTCTCTGCCTGCCTGTGTGTGTGTGTGTCTGTCTCTCTCTGTCTGCCTGCCTGTCTGTCTGCTATTAGGCTATGCTACCAACGATAGCATTGTATTCTCCAGGCAGAATGAGTGAAATTTAACTTGCAGTTTTGGTGTGTGTGTGTGTGTGTGTGTGTGTGTGTGTGTGTGTGTGTGTGTGTGTGTGTGTGTGTGTGTGTGTGTGTGGTGGTCCACTCAGTTGCAGTGAACAGACACTACCAGGAAAAAGAAAAATGTTAAAGGGGAATTCCACTCATTTTCTAAATTTTCCTGAGAGGATACAAATGTGAACCAAATGGACTCTAGCGGGTCCATTTGTACCATCTTGGGCCTGAAAGAAAAAGATATGCCAGATATACAACATCATACAGAATTAAATATGTGCTGGATCGATATCGAATCGAAATTAAATCGAAATCGAAATTTATCGAAAATCGAATCGCTATTGGCACTGATTTATCGAAATCGAATCGCATTGGAAAAAGTGTCATCGAGGCATCCCTAAGAGGGAATATCAGACAGTAGGCTGACAGGAAATCGAGAGAAAGATTGGGGGGTGACATGCAGTAAAGGCCATCGGGATCGGGAGTCGAACCCACGGACACTGCCAGTGCTGGATTAATGCCTTCAATGCCTGGACCGCTGAGCCATGGCCCAGATGATGATTTTTTTTAACTCTTGAGAGTGTACAATAAAACCAACCCAGAGTTACATGGTAAACCAACTTTCCATCATTTGGCTACATGGGGACCACCTGGAACTCTCTCAAGGACCACTGGTGGTCCCCGGAGCACTGGTTGAAAACCAAAACCACTGAACTAGAGGCGCGTTTTATCGATCCTGGTGTTTTTTTTCTTTGGTTTTTTTTGGTCGACAAAATCTCACTACACCAGCACAGACATAACAAACTAGGGACAAAGAACAAATACTAAAAACAATGATATTCAAACTAGGGACAAAGAACAAATACTAAAAACAATGATATTTTATTCAAAACACTAAGACTAAAATGTTAATTGATCAGTGTCTTTTTATGTGTTCCAGGATGGTGGAGATGACAAAAGGTACGTGTGACTTATGTTATAAATGATGTGGTGTGTAATTTAATGTAATGCCTTCAATCTTCCTATTCAGGCCTTAGAGGCCTGAATCTATCCCTGATATTGAATTGTCTATAAAAACATGAATCATATTCCAGACTTTCACATCATTTGTTCATTCTTCATTAGCAGTGTAGGTGGAAGCAGGTTCATTATAAGTATGTCACCCTCGTATGTAGACTCTAACCCTATTCAGACTCAGAGTCATAATGACTTTATATGATGTTTATAATACATTGTGTTTAACTGCTTAATTAAACTCTGTCTACTTCAATTATCCTCTGGTCTGGTAGGACACCTACTGGCTGAAAAGTGGCACTGCACGAAAGTCAAATCAAAGCTCAATTTGTCCTTTGCCTTAACCAGTGGTTTCCCCAAACATTTTCATTGCAAGGACCCCCGCATCGTCACTACTTAGGCCGCAGACCCACAGCCATTTTAAAACCACATGCCAGGGACCTACATGAGAGAAGTTGTTTACGGCTATAACAGTGATTCTCAACCGTGTGTGTGTGTGTGTGTGTGTGTGTGCGTGTGCGTGTGTGTGTGCGTGTGCGTGTGCGCGCGCAGCACTGAGAAGAAACAGGAGGTGATGACTCTCTCGGACAGCGATGACGTCCAGACCATCAGCTCTGGATCAGACGTTCCTATTGCTCCTAAACACAACAAACCTCCCATCAACGGTGAGAGAAACACCACAGAGTTCATCCTCACCATGTTTTTTATGTGTGTGCATGTGCACATCTGTTTAACCGGGGAGGAGCGGAGGATTTCACCTTCAAATCACTCCTTTAAAATAGCATTCAAAACAATATCTAAACTATTTAACTCCTTAACAGATTTACCACATATTCTGGCGTGATTGATTATTCTGTTGTCCGCTTATCACGCAAAAATGCGCGTTGTACTTTTTATTATGAGCACAGCATAGATTAACTTGCTGGCCGCCATCTCATAAGGTATTTTAAGGTATTCTGTAGTCACGTGTTGACGTGACTACAAAACCCAGAAAAAACACCCCGCACACTAATTATTTATTATCATACAGTGAAATGTAAAAATACAGGCTGTTTTGTCAAATGTGTTAAAAAAAAAAAAACTGAACCACATCATCTACTCATTTTATTTTTCCCTTAAAGTAGACACCTTAACAGTTTTCGTGCCGTGGAAATGGATCTACGTCACCCGTTATCATTATGATTTACAGTAACAACTGATGCCGCTGACGTTACGCTACTTGACGTGACGTTACTTACCGGCGCCGGTTTAATACAATCCCCATGCTAACAGCAGCTAGCAGCGACCGCAGCGACCATTGCTAGACCATAATAAGGGACGGACCAACCCGGAACCAAAAGTGTGTGTCCGTCAACTAACTTGTCCGTCGGGAAACATGGACCGAAATATGAAATATGACTTTTAGATGAAAATCGCTGGCACTGGCGACCTCCAAAAATATGAAAAAGGGCTGGCACTGAGAGAGTTAAGCTGTCTTTGGATATCATTCATTTGCACAAATTCACAACAGAGGATTTTCTATAAATTATTTAGTTATAGCTATTGAACCTAATGGGAGCGAGCCTAGCTTTTCTGTCAACAAGTTAAAACCTGTGAATCTACTCTAAAGAGTAGAGATGAGTAGAGATGCAAACTATTACAAAAAAATACCTATATATATTGAAAACAAACTAATATAAAAAACCCAAACCATCCCAACGTGTCCCTCCGTCCCTCCCCCTCCTGCAGTGACCAACAAGAAGCAGGTGGCGGTGAAGTCGACGCGGGGCTTCGCCCTGAAGAGCCACGGCGTCATGGTGAAGTCGGGGGTCCCCGGCGGGGCGGCGGCGGGGGGGCCGGGGGGCAAGGCCGGAGCCCCGGGGCAGACCGGGGGGACCCCGGAGGGACCCAAGAACACCCGGCAGTTCTTCGACGGAGAGGAGTCCTGCTACATCATCGACGCCAAGCTGGAGGGCAACCTGGGGAGATACCTCAACGTTGGTTCACTTTATGTTTACATACATCACTCTGTGTACAAGTACACTGTGTTTATATATATATACAAGGGTTGACACTAAGGTCTCCGAGGCACTTGCCCATCGGGCAAGTGCAAGTCAGGTTCTACTTGCCCTCAGGTCATGGTCACTTGCCCCCCAAAAAATATATTGTAAATTTTACATTTAAGTTTTCTTCCTACTTGGGTGCCATTTGGTTTCATTTTTACAAAAAAATTCATCATCTTAATTAGCCCATCGTGGTCACAGACCCAGTGGTCCCTGACCCCAGCAAAATGATAGTTTGGAACCAAATGAACCTGGGAGAGAGAGATGGGTAGAGATATCTAGAAAGCAGGGAAAGACACAGAGGCAGAGTGCAATGACAAGACAAATCTATCTTGTGTTGTGTTATAGTGCACTAAGTTGCACACTTGCCCGATCGGGCAACCAGGTAGCAGTCTTCACTTGCCCCACCATTTTTTTACTTGCCCCGGGCAAGCGGGCAAGTGATCCCCTTGAACCCCTTGACCTTTTGCCACATTTCAGGCTTCAAACATAAAGATATAAAATTGTTTTTTTTGTGTGTGAAGAATCGACAACCAGTGGGACACAATCATGATGTGTATTTTTCACAGAAAAATACAGTTTTATATCTTTATGTTTGAGCCTGAAATGTGGCAAAAGGTCACGAAGTTAAAGGCGTCCAAATACTTTCGCAAGCCACTGTACATCACTCTGTGTACAAATACTCTGTGTTTATATACACATCATTCTATGTACAAATACTGCATTTATGTACATCAGTACACCAGGCCCGGATGTAACATTTCCCAATTGGGGGGGCGGGCGAAAATGGTACGGGTGCAGCTTCCATGGTACGGGTGCGGCTACCATTTTCAGTTACAGGACTTTTATTAGTCAAGTAAAGCATCAATAATAACATCAGTTGTTGTTGAAGTTGCAACAGACACGCAGCATGCATAAAGCTAAAGGTCTGACTCAGAGAGTTTTCTGTTTTCAATGATGAAATGCTGTTGGTTTAGTGGTGACACAGCTGTAGTAGTGTTTCAAATCATTTTAAATATAAGCACTTTAATTGTCTTTGAAATTTGGGTTGTTTTGCATGCGCATCATGTTTGGTGGGCAGTCAGGGCATTTATGTGGGCGTTATTTGGACATACTTATCCTTTCAACTATTACTTCAACTACTTAGTTCTAGGATTTGCAGTAAAAATACACTTTTATTCAAATTTATAATAATTATTAAAATAATAAAATAAAAAACCTCAGGGGCATTGCGTCGAATGAGTTCAGAGAAGTAGGAGGCCTGGTTATTGAGGGCTTTGTATGTTATGGTAGGTATTTTAAAGTCTATTCAGAATTTGACTGGGAGCCAGTGCAATACACAGAGGACGGGTGTAATGTGTTCCCTGGATCTGGTTCTTGTGAGCACAGCATTTCTGATGCTGATTCTGATTCTGTCCTCCATCTTGTCCATCTCCTCCTCTCCTCTTCCTCTCTGTCCTGTCCCTGTCCTCCATCTTGTCTCCTCCTCTTCCTCTCTGTCCTGTCCCTGTCCCTGTCCTCCATCTTGTCTCCTCCTCTTCCTCTCTGTCCTGTCCCTGTCCTCCATCTTGTCTCCTCCTCTCCTCTTCCTCTCTGTCCTGTCCCTGTCCTCCATCTTGTCTCCTCCTCTTCCTCTCTGTCCTGTCCCTGTCCTCCATCTTGTCTCCTCCTCTCCTCTTCCTCTCTGTCCTGTCCCTGTCCTCCATCTTGTCTCCTCCTCTTCCTCTCTGTCCTGTCCCTGTCCTCCATCTTGTCTCCTCCTCTCCTCTTCCTCTCTGTCCTGTCCTCCATCTTGTCTCCTCCTCTCCTCTTCCTCTCTGTCCTGTCCTCCATCTTGTCTCCTCCTCTCCTCTTCCTCTCTGTCCTGCCCCTGTCCTCCATCTTGTCTCCTCCTCTTCCTCTCTGTCCTGCCCCTGTCCTCCATCTTGTCTCCTCCTCTCCTCTTCCTCTCTGTCCTGTCCCTGTCCTCCATCTTGTCTCCTCCTCTTCCTCTCTGTCCTGTCCCTGTCCTCCATCTTGTCTCCTCCTCTCCTCTTCCTCTCTGTCCTGTCCTCCATCTTGTCTCCTCCTCTCCTCTTCCTCTCTGTCCCTGTCCTCCATCTTGTCTCCTCCTCTCCTCTTCCTCTCTGTCCTGTCCCTGTCCTCCATCTTGTCTCCTCCTCTCCTCTTCCTCTCTGTCCTGTCCCTGTCCTCCATCTTGTCTCCTCCTCTCCTCTTCCTCTCTGTCCTGTCCCTGTCCTCCATCTTGTCTCCTCCTCTCCTCTTCCTCTCTGTCCTGTCCCTGTCCTCCATCTTGTCTCCTCCTCCTCTTCCTCTCTGTCCTGTCCTCCATCTTGTCCTCCTCCTCTCCTCTTCCTCTCTGTCCTGCCCCTGTCCTCCATCTTGTCTCCTCCTCCTCTCCTCTTCCTCTCTGTCCTGCCCCTGTCCTCCATCTTGTCCTCCTCCTCCTCTCCTCTTCCTCTCTGTCCTGCCCCTGTCCTCCATCTTGTCTCCTCCTCCTCTCCTCTTCCTCTCTGTCCTGCCCCTGTCCTCCATCTTGTCTCCTCCTCCTCTCCTCTTCCTCTCTGTCCTGTCCCTGTCCTCCATCTTGTCCTCCTCCTCTCCTCTTCCTCTCTGTCCTGTCCCTGTCCTCCATCTTGTCTCCTCCTCTCCTCTTCCTCTCTGTCCTGTCCCTGTCCTCCATCTTGTCTCCTCCTCTCCTCTCCTCTTCCTCTCTGTCCTGTCCCTGTCCTCCATCTTGTCTCCTCCTCTCCTCTTCCTCTCTGTCCTGTCCCTGTCCTCCATCTTGTCTCCCTCCCTACAGCATAGCTGCAGTCCCAACCTGTTTGTCCAGAACGTGTTTGTGGACACTCATGACCTGCGCTTCCCCTGGGTGGCCTTCTTCGCCAGCAAGTAAGTTCATCCTCCTCTCCACTCATTACCTCTCAGCTGTTCTCACCGTTACTGCTGACAATTCAATTACAGTAATAATAATAATAATAATGGCTTGTGTGTTATTGAACCGCAGCACTGCCCCTGTCCCTCTGTCTGTCCTTCTTAGACTGGTACAGACGATTTTGTCAGCTAAAACTACCATGACAAAATGCTGGTTGACAGGATATTTTCACTGACGAAAACTAAACCTAAGCTATGCTGACTACAACAATATATACAGTATTTAAGCGATTTTACACCAGAGGGAATGCTTTACCATCATTAACAGCACAGCTTACCATTTACAAAAACATGTAAGCTCATTTCATTATCAATAAGATGTTTAAAAAATCATATTTTAATAAATTTATAGAATTTTATTCTAGCTGATATGCTGAACAAGCACAATGAGGGGCCCGAATATGAGATGATGCCATTCGAATGCGTGGGATAGAATGGGTGCGGCGGCTTTTTTTTCCCCCCCAAAATGGCCGTGCCCATTTTGTCCCAAATGAAATGCAAGTGCAAGACTAGCTCTTAAAAGGTGATACATAAATAAAGATTATTATTATAATATTTGATTATTAAAAATATTAAAGAAGTTAATTTCGAATGGGACTTTAGTGGTAAAATGACAGCCCTTGCTTTTTTGTTTTTCTTGTTTCACATTATTTCTTATTCTGTATTTCTCAAGTTATGTGTGCAGTTGTCAACTTAAAAATTAATAAACAAAAAAAAAAAATGACAGCCCTAGTACCTACCCTAACCCCCATAGATTCCTTTAATTTATCTGGGTCTTTACGTGTGTGCGTGTGCGCGTGCATGCGTCTGTCTGCAGGCGAATCAGAGCAGGCACGGAGCTGACGTGGGACTACAACTACGAGGTCGGCAGTGTGGAGGGCAAGGAGCTGCTCTGCTGCTGTGGATCCACCGAATGCAGAGGAAGACTGCTGTAACCACAGGCACCGATACACTCTGTCCCTCTGTCTCTCTCTGTCCTCTTTCTGAGCTCTCCTCTGACCAGTTATCTCAGTGGGTTTTCAACCAGTGGTCCCTCCATGAGAGAGTTCCAGGTGCTCTCCACCAGGCTAAATGATGGACAGTTAGTTGGGTTAACCGCGGTGTAACTCTCGAGAGCGTAAACATGAAACCGAATGGACCCTTGCGGGTCCATTCGGTTTCATGTGTACACTCTCAAGAGTTAAAATATTTATCTTCTGAATTAGAATGTAGAAAATGAATGGACATTTTTTTAAATCTATGTTTGTCTGTTTTTTTGGTTTTGCGAAATCCAGCCTGGAATTAGCCCTTCTCAAAACCCCGCCCCTTTGGTGGGGGCGGGGTTTAGCCACTGTCCAATGCCGGTCCAAACAGTTTTGGCAGCTGTTGCTATGCAGGTCGAGGTTTCCTGGTGGAGCTTTCCTATTGGACAAGAATGGAACAGGGGAGGGGCTTAGTGAAGGGCTTATTTTGGACGAAACCAAATGAAACCTTTACTGTAGTTTTGGGGTCTGTGGGGCGAAAATGTTATCAAATGGTGGTCGGTGGCTCAAATGCTGAATAAACAGTGGGCCCTGGTGTCAAAATGGTTGAAAACCACTGGTTTATCTGCACTCACATCGCAGGTGGCTGTTATAGAGGACGGAATATACAATAGTCGCGCCATCTTGCAGACTAGAGGAGGAGCAAAGAAATGTGTGTGTCTCTCTGTCTCTGTCTCTCTGTCTCTCTGTCTCTGTCTCTCTCTCTCTCTCTCTCTCTCTCTCTCTCTCTCTCTCTCTCAGCATTGTTACTGTGGTCCATAAGAGGTGGTCCGTCGTTAAGAGAGTTCTAGAGAATAACGCGCGCACAACACAAGAGAAATTAAAACCATTCATTATTTCTTTACTGTGTGTTTGTCGACCTGGGACCAGGTGTTGTAACAGTTTGACTCCCAAATTAGCTCTCTTAAAACGATGTTTCCCTGCCAGATATGTGGTCGCTTTACCTTTGGAGCACATTGCCAAAAGAATTTGCGCCTTCTGATCCATTAAAATCTCCCCACAAAATAACTATCGTCTTGTTTGAACAACCAAAACAACCCACCGTGTGATGATGCAATATAACTACAAAGTGATGCATTGGAAACGCACCATTCCACAAATGGAACTCGGTTTCCCAGAAGCCTCTGCGCTCAAGGACCCCATCTTCAAAAGCTGTCCGTCCAGATCGCCGATCAAAATAAAACGGATTAAAAAAACGCTGATAAAAACTATGTAAATGCAACTCGATTAAAGGGGAATTCCACCCATTTTTAATATTTTTTTTCTGAGAGCGTACAAATGCAAACCAAATGAACCCTAACAGGTTCATTTGGTTCCATTTGTACTCTCTGTGTCTAAAGAAGCGTCTAAAGAAATCCATTCACATGGTGAAAATACATCTTGATGATGTCATCAAGATGTTTCACCATGTTAGTGGTTTTATTCAGACCTCCATTTCTTGGGAACACAGAATGGGGGAACTTTTTTTTTATCATGTCCACCCAACACCTCTTGGGTATACTAATGACATACTAGAATGTTGAAAATGGGTGGACTTCCCCTTTAACTCGTCCGTGGTTGGGAAGCTGTTCTACATGCAAAAAAAAAAACCTCGTCTTAAGTCGTTCTTGGAAGCAAAACTGTTAACTACTCACTGTTGATGGCTCTGAGCAGCGGCGTTTTTTCCTTGGCGTTAGTTAGTTTGCCCGGTGCGCGATAGCCGAACGCACCTCAATGTGTTTCCGGTTCAGATCTGCTGCTGAGCCCCAAATGGTATGAAGCTGTCTACAGCACTCCGATCTGGAACAGGGAGAAAACAGAATGCCAGCGTGCCTCTGGACATCTGTCATTCACGCTGTCACGCACACAGTCGTTTTTTTGATGTTTGTATGTTGAAGCAGAGATATCTGATGTCTGCAATAATCTCTTGAGATTCATATAGTGTACCGGTTTGTATATACATATATACACTATATCTGTAGAAACGCCTCTAATTATACTGTTTGTCGTTTTTTGTTTGTTGTTTTAAAGGATGGTAAGTCAAAATGTCCCTTTAAAGGGGAATTCCAGACATTTTCTTTTTTTTTTCCTGAGAAAAAAGGGTCTGGAAAAAAACAGCATGGTGAAACACAACTTGATGGCATCTTCAAGATGTGTTTATATATATGTGTCATTATATTATTGTTTTTTATATATACTTTCTTATTTTTATTATTTCCATACATCTCTTAAGGATGTTAATGACACAGTAAAATGTTGAAAATGGGTGGAATTGCCCTTTAAGGATGACACCACATGTACAGGAGATGTTGAACGTATTAGTTCATCCTCATTCAACACCTAAACTGCTCCAGTTTGTCGTATTTTTGAGTTTTGTTTCGATTATTATAAGGACAATTTGTCTAGGCCTCGATAGACCCTCTGTTAGTAGGCCTTTTTTTCAGTTGTAGTTTAATTTCAAGTACCTTTGCCATGTATTTTTCTGCCTCATTTTTTTTTGAAGTCTGTTCAATTATTGTTATTAAATTGTCTTTTTTTACAAGTACAACTGCTTTTTTCCCCCTTCCTGAATCAAAAACAATGATCTTTAACTTTCTCCGGCGAAGTATTACTTCGCCTAAGAAGCAATACTTCTCCAAAATGTCTTCCGATCTTTGCGTCTTCAAACTCCAGGAGGGGCGAAGTCATTTTGCCACTGGTCGCGACTGCTATAAAGCGGTCACGACCGTTGGGCCGCAACTTAAATCCATGTTCTTTGCCAAATGCTGTGAAAAACATTTTGCGACCATGACCACTGGTCACGACCGCCATGGCCAACAGTCGTGGTCGCTAAATGATTTCGCTGTCTCTCGAAAACACAGTATTACTACAGTCTCTGTTTTGGGCAGGGGTTTTCAACCAGAGGTCCAGGGACCACTAGTGGTCCCTGAGAGGGTTCCAGGTGGTCCCCTGGCTAAACGATGGAAAGTTGGTTAACCAGATGTAACTCTTTGAGAGCGAAAACATGAAACCAAATTTCATGTTTGCACTACTTTAAAGGGGAATTCCACTTTTCCCTTTTCATTTTTTTTTTCTGAGAGCGTACAAATGCAACCAAATGAACCCTAACGGGTTCATTTGGTTGCATTTGTACAAGAAGAAATCCATTAACATGGTGAAAAAACATCTTGATGTCATCAAGATGTTTCACCATGTTAGTGGTTCTTCATTTCTTGGGAACACAGAATGATGGAACTTTTTTTATCATGTCCCCCCAGCACCTCTAGGTTATACTAATGACATATTAGAATGTTGAAAATGGGTGGACTTCCCCTTTAATACAAGCCTATCTGCGTAAGTGTTTTATGCACATCATGTGTGATTCACTGTGATGAACTCAATAACCCAATAATATCTCCTGGTTAGACACAGTCCTGCTCTAGATGTGATGTGATGGAGCTCTTAGAAAAACAAATCCACGTCTGCTTATTATAGAAACCTTATTTTAGAGCAATCCAATATTATTTTCCATCTATATTCTGCCATCTGGGTATCTTAACATGCACACAGAATATTCAGTTACCACTTTCTTGCAGATGGCACTTAATTTTAGCCACTTGAAACCGACAGTGCCACTATTCTGGGGGAGGGCAAATATTCGCCTAGAATAGCAGATCTACAAGCTCGCCCGGTGTGAAGAGATTTGGTGTTGAAGGAGAGGAAAAGAAGGGTAGTAGACGCCAGCGGGGAAATATGGGGTTCAGTTGGTTAAGTTTGAACTGAATGAGCTTTTGGGCAATCGACTCTTGTGTTTTTTTTATTTCTGTCCCACGATTTTGTAACCCATTTTTCACCCAGTGCCAATTCCTAATGTGATCCTGGGCTCTACACACCCTCCACCAACCTGGGGAGGCAGCGGACTGGCCTCATGCTTCCTTCAATGCATGAGGAGTCCAAGATATCTTCTTTTCACCTACCAGGGGGGAGTTTCCCTGGTTGGACGTAGCGCGTGGAGAGTATCTACCCTAGGGGACACGGGGAGAACATGCAAACTCCACACAGAATTGCTCCTTTCACCATCCCCGCCTCAGGTATGGGCACTGATGATGCTAGCGCCTACAGAACGTTCTAGCTGTGATGCGCCAACCACGGTGCCATTGTGCCCACAAAGACTATTTTTTAATTGGGACAGATTGAATGACCAGAGACAACAAACATAATCGTGTCGTGTTCGGTGTTCACAGAGATGGGCAGCTCGGTGACAATTGTCGTGTTAATGACACATACAGTATACGTATTTGTGAATGTACATTTTTGATGACACAAGTATGTCTGTTTCTTGAGCAAAACTAATGCTTGCAATTGGAGTTCTCAACGGGCCTGAAAATTGAGGCCCAGCCTTGACTGGCCTTAATTGGCCAGACCCGACTAATGAGCCTTAGATTTTAGGCCTCGCCCTAAAATGTCGGGTCACGTTTGGGCAGGATTTTTTTTTTTAGAATTCTACACAGAGTAAAAGTGAAATGCCAGTCAGCAGCAGCATCTTTAGTATGTTATTGGACACCATTAGAAACATCATTGGTTTAGAAATGTCTTGGTAACGATTTATTTTCATTTCACACATTTTCATAACTTGCCCTAACTATTAGGCTGCCTCTTCACCAGTGTTGGGCAGTAACTAATTTTAGATTACATATTACTGTAATATTATTACTTTTGCTCCAAAAAGTAAAGTAACGAGATTACTCTGCAAAAATGGGTAATAAGTAACGCATTACTTTGCAAGTAACGCCAAGTTACTTTTTTAAAATGAGCTTGTTGTTGCATGCAAAAATAGAACAGATTTACAAGCTATCGACAGGTACTGTAACAACAAAGATGTGCACTAGATTGTAGATCCAGTCCACACGCTGCATCCTGCGCACAGTTATGTAAACTACAAATTGCTTACTGCTTTATTTTGTATTTTATTTTAAAATACAAGACCTCAACTGTCTTTGAAAACAATTGTGAAGTTTAAAAAGTCAAAGAGACAGATTTTGTTGGCTTTGTTTTCAGGTGCAGTTTGTGGGATTGGAGACTATTATTATTCCAATAAATTGGATTCAGTTCTAAAAAGAGCTCACTAAACAGATTATGTACATCTCTATTTTTTCAAAGGCGGTGTTGAGAACTTGGGAAAGTAATAACGTAATATGTAATATATTACTCTTCAATTCCAGTAATAAGTAAAGTAATGATATTACTTTGTCTAAGGGGTAATGAGTAAAGTAAAGAAGTTACTTTCCTAAGTAATATTGACCAACACTGCTCTTCACCTAGGTGTGAAACTGAGAGGAGTATGATCGTCCAAAGATCCTGAGGGGGGTGGTTCTAATCCCGTCTAGATGTTGAGTTCTGGTGGGTATAGAGATGCGCAGTGACGTCACCGCCCCGTTTCCGGAAGTCTTTTCCCCTTTCATTTTTCTCATAGACTTTTCGAAAATAATTTATATCAAGACGATTACGCCGCGTCCAAAGCCAACTCAGGTCGTGACAAATCATGACAACAAACACAACATCGTCATATAATATAGAATTAGGAAGAAGTAGAAAACGGCATGATACAAGACTTTTTGTTTCGTTTTTCATCTTAGAAATTATTTTATTGTCCCAAAAGTTTGTGTGTGTCATCATGATTCGTCACCACTCGAGTTGGCTTTTTCCGCGGCGTAATGGTCTTGATATAAATTATTTTCGAAAAGTCTATGAGAAAAATGAATTGGGGAAAAGACTTCCGGAACCGGGGCGGTGACGTCACTGCGCATCTCTATATTTTTGCCACAACCTGCCGTTGAATATATATGAATGTAATGCACTGGGTAAAGCCACAAAACAGTGGTCCGTGAGAGTATTCCAGGTGGTACCCAGCTCAATTCAATTATTTGGCACCCCGGCACCCACCCCCAAAAAGACCAGCCAACCAATCAGTAAGCGTTGGCACTCGGCAGTCTCAAAGCACTCCGGTAGGTGTTGCATAACAAAGCAAAACTCCATAATAAAAAAATACCCCAGATTCCACAGAGGTTTGAGTGTCACGTGACCCTGCCTGGCCGGATCAGGTTTCCGGTCTCTGTCTCCGGCTGCACCAGCAGTCCTACGAGAGCCGGCTTCCAAGTCATCATGAAACCTTAACCAACTGGCACACTTTTCCCAACATAGCAGAGCTCCTTGGCGTGGCACGGAGCTGAAACATAAGCACAGGGACGGATCAAGGCAGACCAGGAATTAAGACCAGCCAGCAGCCACCAGCCGCTGCCGCTGCAGACGGCTAATAAGACCCCCACGTAGTCCTGACTGTCAAGACCCCTGAAATCCAAGTACGCCTTAAAGGTGATGTATAAATATAATGTGTGAAGCAGAGATGGTCTTACAGAAAAACACCTACGGCTGGGGGAGCTGGTATAGGAGATAATGTCCTCTCCTCTCCTCTCTTCATCTCTCTCTCTGTTCCCTTCATTATATCTCAGTCCCCGGAGGTCCTGACCAACAACTTATTAATAGTATCTGTCTTAATACCGACTCTCTCTCTCTCTCCTCCCTTCCCTTGCTTCCCTCCTACTGTAACGTCTGTCTCTCCTTCCATCTCCACTCCTCTTTCCTCTGTCTGTCTGATACTTTCCCTCTCTCTCTCTCTCTGTCTGTCTCTGTCTGTCTTTCTCCTTTTAACTGTGTCTGTATCCTTTCCTTACTGTCTTTCTCCACAACTTCACCTCTTTGTTGCGTCCTACACATTCCACCTCTTCCCTCCATCTCTCTGTCTCTCTTCCTGTGTGTCTCTCTGTGTGTGTGTCTGTACCAAGCTTCGTCTCTGTCTCTCTCAGAGCCTCGTCTATCGTCTATCTTTCTGTGTCCACCTGTCCGTCCCCGAGTCTTACCCCTCTCTCTGCATCTCTCTCCTGTCCCTGTCTCTGTCCGTCTGTCTGTTGTGTGTGTCACTTTGTCCATAGCGGTCTGTCCGTCCTTCTCTGTCATGGGGAAGACGAAGTTGTCTTCGCTGTTGAAGAGTTTCCTGGACTCTCTGTGCCTCTGCCTGTCGGTGAGTGTCTTCAGTTCATATTTCAAATGCCAATAGTATCAGAACAGAGCTGCTGCAGCTACTGCTGCGATCACCGTCGCTATTTCAACTTTACTATTCATTGTTAAAGGTTTGTACATGTACAGTATACTGTATGTTGACAGAAACAATTAAGTGGTGTCAATTAAAACGTTCCTTCCCATCCGGTAGACAGTATGAAGTACCAGCCGTAACATAAAAACTATTTTATTTCTAATGCCATTAATACACTAAATGCCATGTCTTGTTGAACCTGTCTGCGCTATATTTTCCACTGATGCTGTATATGAGACCGAAGACAATTTTCCACATTGTGGAAATAAACTAACAAACATATGACTGTGTAATCCAACCAACAGCATGCATAGTTTGTTGTGTCATTCGGAGTGTAAATGAAAACGCCATGTGATGTGTGAGAGATTTGAATACTGAGACCAGTATTACATCTTTCACACATCATGTGGCATTTTCATTTACCGCTCCCTGTTGGGAGCATGAGCAACGACCTGTTTGGAGCAGCAGCGACAGCCAAAAGAGAAGGATGTTGACTTAATCAGTAGCATATTCAGGAAAAATGCCGTATCGACATTGGCCTCATAATAATACAGATATTTAATTGGTTTTCCCCAGCAAAAAAATGAAATGAAAAAATGAGTAATGCTAGGGCTTGTTTTCATTGTTGTTCTCTGTATAATATCGGAATCGGTCAGAATCCGTATCGGCATATATGACCTTGAAAATAATATTTCCGTCATAATTTCATAATTGTGCACCCCATAATAAAGAAAAGCAAGAATAACGGATCACAACATTAAATTGCAATGCATGGCGTCGTGACTGAGATTGTAGATGGGATATCATCAATGTTCGTTGTGCGATGATGATTTAACTAGATGTATAGCCTCTAAGTGGAACTAGTCATGATGTTGTAGTTGTGGTGTTTATTCCTTGGACTAGACAGTCCAACAACTGTTCCAAATAACTGACCACGGAGCATCTGAAACGGCCTGTGAAATGTGTGGTACATTAGCTACTAATTCCACAGACACTACTTACCATAATAACAGTACTTGTTGTGTGTATGCATAAAACAAAGTACAACGTATATAATCGTTGTTTAATCTGTTCGTAAGTACACACCCTACGCAATATAATATTATTACATCATGTAATACATTATATTGGCAGTAATTCTGTATTCTGCCCCTGTCCTAAAGCACAGCAAAGTGTTTTGTCAACCATTTTGATACTTGGGCCTGCTATTTATTCTTCATTTTATGCACTGACCACTATTTGATTTTGAGTTTAGTCGCTTAGGCCCAAAACTTTTTTCCCCACAATTTAGGAGAGATAGCTCAAACGTTCATTATAACAATTCTTCTACGTTTGTACATTTTCTATCTGTGTGCATTCTTGAAAATTAAGTAATTCAAGTGTTCATATCAAAAACTTTCCTTGAGGGATTGTGAAATTTGGTCACCAACTCTCAATAATGTAGCTGTAGGGACCACCTGGAACCCTCCTAAGGATCACTGGTGGTCCTCAGACCATCGGTTGAAAACCACTATCAACAACACCCCACATTGTGCATGTGGGTGTGTCTGTGCATGCAAGTGTGTGTCAATGCTCTAGTTTCCTATGCTGCCCCTAATGTGCTGCGCTCTCTCCACGTGTATACACACACACGTATACACACACACACACACACACACACACACACACACACACACACACACACACACACACAGAGAGAGAGAGAGAAGTTGCTTGTTCAGCACTGTTGGTGTGTGATATTAATACCAGCCTGACAGCTGATGGGAACAGACTGACACAGCCATACACACACGCGTGCGGCCGTGCGCGCGCGCGCGCACACACACACACACACACACACAGCCTGTAGATCCGTATGAACTGATGAGAGACAGGTTCTCATCAACTTGTAAAACGTCCAGCTCAGCCGCCGGCCATCTATTCGAGTGCCGTCCCACTTCAAAGGCTCCCACCGCAGACACCACAGCCACCACAGACCTGTGTGAACTTGATCCACTCACTTTAAAGTCTCTCAAATGTAAACATGTTCACCTATAACCTCCCAACGGCCAACGGCCGGGATACCAGGGCTAATGTGGTGCAACTTGACAAGTATATAGGCCAGGGGTTTTCAACAGGTGGCCCGGGACCACCAGTGGTTCTTGACAAGGTTCCAGGTGGTCCCCAGGCTAAATGATAGAAAGTTGGTTAACCAGATGTAACTCTTGAGGTGTAAAAATGAAACCAAATGGACCCGCAAGGGTCCATTTTTACACTCACATTTTTACACAAAATATTCATCATCTGAATTAGCACCAATTAATTAAGAAGCTTACACTGTTTCGTTGGCAAAATACAGCCTGGAATTGTGGACAAAATCGAAAGAATTCTTTAATTTTAGGTCTCTGGTGTGAAAATGTAATCAAATGGTGGTCCGTGGCTCAAATGCTGAATAAAGTGGTGGTCCCTGGAGTCAAAAAGGTTGAAAACCCCTGATATAGGCTACCAGGAGGAGGAGGAGGAGGACACTGGAGCAGCATGGATGACTCAGGCCTTTTGATTAGTAGGGCTGCAATGATTAATTGAATCGATTTATTCAATTAGGTGTCAACTATGTTATCGATTAATCGGTTTGTCAACTAATCACTGAAGTTTTTACCCGTTTTCTCACTCTCCAGTGTGAATGTGTAACACATTCCATTAAAGGGGAACTCCACCCATTTTATGTCATTAATATACCTTAGAGATGTTGTGTGGACATGATGAAAAAGTTCCCCCAATTCTGTATTTCCTAAAAATGGACGTCTGAAAAAATCATTAACATGGTGAAATACATCTGATGACATCATCAAGATGTATTTCACCATGTTAGTGATTTTTCTTTCAGACCCCTTTTTCCTGAGAGGCTACAAATGGAACCCCCCCCCCCCCCCCCCCCCCCCCCCCCCATACACACACACACACACCCACACACC
The DNA here is from genome assembly GCA_039105355.1 of Benthosema pterotum. Lineage (NCBI taxonomy): Eukaryota > Metazoa > Chordata > Actinopteri > Myctophiformes > Myctophidae > Benthosema > Benthosema pterotum. The sequence continues at coordinate 6,209,077 of CM076967.1, forward strand.
CACACACAATGCGTGGCATTGTGAAATCCATGATCAGAGGTTCCCAACCACTGGTACTAGTAGTGGTATCAAAAGTGGAATGAAATCTGTTTGCCTTGTCGCAAATGATGAGGAGAAGAAGATGGGTTAATGGAATTAACCCAAAGGCTCTGTTTGCTCCAAACGGCCACTGGTTAATCAGCTATGTTTAAAAAAAAAAACAACAAGAGCCGTTGGATGGCACAATGTGGTCAACTTCAGGTTAGGTCTATAATGGAAGCTGCTGATTAACAGTGTTGGGACATGTGCACTACGTAACTTAATATATTACATAATATATTACCAAAATGCAGTAACTTGTAATATAAATATATTACTAAACTAAAACAATCTAATATATTATACTTTTCTTTCTGCATTATTGCATTACTTTCAATATTACTTTCTGTCAATCTGTCTCGTTGAAAATGTTCTTGTGAAATTATATTGACAACTGCAGAAGTTAAATAATTACTTATTTTCTATCATTTGTCATCAAATGATTTATTCAGGAGTGACGTTTTTTTCAAGTTGATTTGATATGGATTTGGCCAGATAGCAAGTGGCCTTGCTTTATTGTAGGTATGCCACTGGCCTACGCAATATTTGATTAATAGTGATACTAAATATTTCATTATATATTTTGTAAAACTTTTTTTCTAAAGTAATATGTAATAGTAATATTAATATATTACACTTGCTCAGACAGTAATATTGTAATATAATATATTGCTTTAAAATGAAGGTAATAATTAATAAGTAATATATTAACAAGGTAAAGTAATATTCCCAACACTGCTGATTAATATGTACATAATAATCCCAGATATGATGCTTCAGTTGATCTGACCAAGCAATTGGTTGAAAAAGGCTATCCAGCCATGCTGATATGGGCATGAGTGGGTGTGAAACGGATCTAGAAATTATATGCCCCTGGGCCACCAGCAACTCTGGAAAAAAAAAGAAAGAAAAATACGTGATTCAAACATGGACATTGGTTCCATCTGAATGATTTGCTTTGGCAGCACTAGATCCAATCAAGTTGGGGCAAGTTTAAAGTGATTGGATCTAGTGTTGCCAAAGCAAATCATTCAGGTGGAACCAATGTCCATGTTTGAATCACATAATCTCAACGATTCTTTTTTTTCAGTGAACCAAAGGGCCTTCACTGGAGGATTTTTCTTCCCCATGCGGCACATCAATTACGACATTATATGTCATAAATAATAAACAGGTAAAATAACTAAGACAAATAAATGGAAACACTGGCAGTAATGTACCATGATGGTTGGGGTTATTTATTTATACAAAATGAATAAGCCCAACAGTGCTGCTGTTATTCACTGTTACCCTTCTTTGGAGGGGGGCCCTGAGCTTGAGCCTCTTAGCGATCACACAGACCCCCCCCCCATGTCTAGATCCGGCCCTGGAAACAAGAGATACTGTGGAATGGGCTCCTGATGATCTGTGGGCCTCAGCGGCTCTGCAAGGCTTACTGACTGACTTACTGACAAGGACATTCTGCCCAAGGACACCTTGACTCTGTTTTTTGCATTCTTCGTATAGAGACAACAGTGTTGTGTCATCATGTCATCTGTTCGTACCTCTGGAAACTCCTGTTTTTCCGTCTGTCCTGCAAACTGCAAGAGACTGGACTCAGATGTCCGTCTGGGACCCTGTTGTTGCACAGTGTTGTAGGGGGACTTTTAGAGGTGGGGGAACGCCTAGGGTGACCAGATGTGCCTCTTTGCGTGGGACAGTTCCTCATTTCCAAGACTTTTCAAGCGTCCCACAAACTGAGACTCTGTCCCACATTGTGACTGACAGGATTCAAAATGCCCTAATAATTTGTAGTGCCCTAATAGTTGGATTTCTGTTGTATCATTTCTTGCTATGTTTTTTTTTTTTTTTTTTTTTTAATATTCCCCGCATGGTACCACTATATTTCCACACTCACTCTAGAGAGGCTACATTGCATACTGTGGTATCAAAAATAGCTGATCTACAATCTCAAAACGCGTCGCACTGCGACGCGTTTTGAGATTGTAGATCAGCTATTTTTGATTATAGATCAGCTGTTTTTGCTATATGTGAAATTCTTGTCCCACGCATGCAACACTTCTGTCCCTCAAATGAACAGTTTGGATCTGGTCACCCTACGAACGCCCCATAAGACACATGCATGCACACACGCGCACGCATTTGCGTGCATGTACACAACGCACACAGACACACTATTAAAAACAAATGGACGTGAACAGCTTATTTGGAAACAAGGTTTACAATGCTTAATGTATCCATGAAAGTAAAAGTAAATTAAATGAAAATATTTTAGATGTGAGAGAAGTGGATGGACTTGCGTCCCTCCACTACACCCCTGCTGTTGCAACCGCATGCCCTTTCTGACCAGGAGGGTTCAAGACTAGTTCAATATAGGGCTGGGAGTTTCTAATCGATACATTTGGATTCATTAATTATGGAATGTTTTTTTTTGCGCTCCCTAAAATCCTTCAGCAAACCCTAGTGTTTTTCCCAATGGAAATATCCTAAAAAACGTACTTTTGATTGTGTGATCTTTGACCCCAGCCGAGCGGCGTGAGGCGTGGGCGGGGCAGAGACAGCGAAGACGGTCACCTGATCTACAGCAACGGAGACCTGCTGAAGGACAGATGTAGGTCAATGACATCTACTGTTATGTACTGTTGTTGTTGTTTTTTGATGTGGGTGTTGATATGATTATGACCTTATAACCTGCACCGTGGGCCTATTAATTATTAATGCAAGAAGACAATACTAGATTCTGAAGTACGGACCAAACAACAATAAAGTAGAAGTAGTTAAGCCAAGTTATGAAAACAGCGAAATTAAATTACAGAGACATTTCTTCACCAATGTGTTTCTAAATGTGTCTAATAACATGTACTAACCTCATAAAACCTCATAAAAACAGGCCAAAGTTGGCGTACTGGTCACAACCTATAGAAGGCAAAACATGCAAATTGTCATCATGCTTTATTATGTAGCGGATCTGTTTAACCCATTTCATTTCGACTATTGTATATTCTACAAAATGTTCGCTCTTGTGGCTCAGTGCTTTATTTTCCAGTGTATGATAATGATGATGATGCTGTTGTGTTTCAGATGAGGTGGTCAACACGCTGGGGGAGGGACCTTTGGGAAGGTGCTGCAGTGTGTGGATCATGGCAGGTGAGTGCATACAGTACTGTACTCTTTAACACTCCACTGTTCAACCCTTTGTCATGCCTTGGCTCATCCCAGCCACGGACCATCATTTGATGACATTTAAGCCTCTCAGACCAAAAACTAAAGAATATGTTGTTGTCATTGGACCCGATTTTGTTCAGAATTCCAAGTTGTATTGATGTTAACCGGGCAGATGGTGATCGAGATAACAATCCTACATTCTCTAATAGAATGTAGGATTGTTTCATTATTGCATTATTACTTCATCTTTATTACTTCATCTTTCAGATGAAGTAATAATGCAAATACACTAACTACATGTTGGATATGTTTTTATTGAATGCACAAGGACTTTTGAGATAGCCCATACATCTAAACAGAAGTCTGTGTGGATGTGCATGCATATTGAATTACATTTTTGACCCGACCAGACTGCTTTTCTTACTGTTGCAGTAGGCCATACATACGTATACACACAGACACACGTACATGCACAAGCACGCAAGGGAAAAGACACAGACACACGTGCTCCTTAGGGTTTCAAGTGCCGGGTGACTCAGCAGCAGTCCCAGTGCCTCATAAATTCATGTTGTCTATTAAAACTCAGCACCGCAGACGTTTGGACTAAACTTTTATTATGGTTAAGTACTTATACTAGCAGTCTCCCAGGCAGGAGTCTCTACCTAGGGGGTAGATTTTACCCTGTCGTCTAAGAGCTATAGACGTCATATTGTGGAAGTCGGTCAGTATGAAGGCAATGCAAACAACAGAGTCTTGACATGGTGGGTAAATATCTCTGACCCCCAGATAACACCTGACACCATCACCTCACTAATCACCACCTGAAATGTGACCCCGCTGCCGCCTTATCTTCTTAAAGCACACTTAACACCTTCCTTTGGCCTATGATTAGTGTGCATGTGTGCGTGTGTGTGTGTGTTGGTGTTGAGAGAGAGAGAGAGATTGGGGGGAAATTCCCATCATATTGGACTTTGTCCCTCTAGTCCAGATTGGATAATTGTTTTCCAGATATTTGAATATCTAGGACAGGGGTGCCCAAACTTTATTGACCTGAGAGCTACGTTCAAAATGACAGGCTCAACAAGATCTACAGATAAAAAAAAAATCCATTTTAAGGCCCCCAAGGCAGTTTGACTTTGGAATAGTGGTGATGGTGTTACTTACTGCACTTATAATGAAAAATAGCCGGGGAGAATTGGAAGGTTTTCCTGCATACGCTATTACTGACATTTGAAAACAGTATTTGGGGTTTGAGTTGACAGTTTGTGGTGTTGAGTTTAGCTTCTTGCTCCCGACGCTAATAACTTTCACGTTTTTGTCCACAATTGAAATAGAACTGGAAAAATGTTCGCCAAAATAACAATTATTCTCCATTTTCTAATTGTGTGGACTCTTGAAATTACGTAATTCATTCAGATGTTTAAATATAATTTAACTCTAGAGTGTAAAATGAAACCAAAGGGTCCATTTGGTTTCATATTAACGCTCTCAAGAGTTACAGATCTATACATTTTCGGGGACTGTCATGTGATCTACCTGCATGGCCTGTGTGATCTACTGGTAGATCACGATCTATCTTTTGGGCAGCCCTGATCTAGGATATATTTTATAAATGTTAAATCTTTGTTGTTGTTCTTTTTTTCTTCTCAAATTAATTGAATAGTTAATGGAGATACAAGGTAATATGCAGAAGATATTAATATAATGCTCAACATAATTGTATTTGTGTGTAGATTTTTGGCACATTTGTCTAGTCTGTAAGTAGCCATTTTCAGTGCATCACTGTGTTCATTGTACAGACTTGATATTCAATGTTTTTTTTTCTCTCTACAAAAGAGAATGGGGTTGTCATCTTCGAATACGGTACTATACATGTTTGAAAGAATGGCGCTCCTTCCCAGTTGGAAAAATCCATGCCCGCTGTGGATTGGTGTCTGGAGCCGTACTTTTATTTATTTGTTGCAGAGAATGATGTTTTGTTGGACTTTATTTATATGTAACGATATATGTAACTTTGCCTGTGTTGAGTTGTTATTAAGTCTTCATACACCATCGGCATTTATTCACTGGCAACAAACATGGATAAACACTGTCATAACCAATGCAGATTAACTGTTTACAGTGACACAGCTAAGCGTAAAAAAGAACAAACACATCAGTCGTTGTGCAGGGTTAATTTAAAACGTGGTTTATAATTTGTACTCTACTAAAATGCAGTGTCTGTCACACTAGATGAGAGCTCAACTTTCCATGTGTTTGTCACACCACTGGTAGAATGGGAAACGGTTCACTTCCTAAGTCTACGGGGTACGGGCGGGGGGGGGGGGACTACTGTAACACAAGTAATGAAAGTCGGACTTCATTTTCTCTGTTACTGTACATATACGTCTTATTGTGTGGTGCCTGATGGCTGATTGATGGTTGATGGCTCTAGAGTAGGGAGCGTACCAGCTGGGTTTGTTCATAGGGGAAACGCTATTATTCTTGTATAAGGCTCTGTGTAGGGTGCTCCAATGTTTGTTATTTTAATTGGTTGAGTATGTATGAGTAGTATGTACTGTAATTGGTTGAGTAATGTGTCATTTTCAAAATAGCATTAAAAATCACAATGTCTCTGGGCTTTGATATTTAACTGGATAATTGTGGAATCAATTGGGAATTGGTATACAGTAGTCCAGTGGGCTTAGGCTGTATAAGAAGGGAGCCATGCCACTGCCTAGAAGTCAATGTAGGACTGTGTTGAGAATGAAGGTCAATCTGACCAGTTAATGGTTGTAAATGATTTTGCTGTTCATGTTTCAACACGGGTCGCCTGGAGAATGAAAGGTGAATAAAAAGAACCATGTCATCTCTGCCTCCATGTACTCAGTGTGGCAGTTTTTTTTACAGTTTATATCCATTTTTTCATCTATTTTTCCTACTTACACCTCTTTCAGCGACCACTACCTGCAAAGTGTGACATACAGTGTTGGCTATACTGTTCTAACCCCAGTGTTTCTGCTTTACAGAGGAGGAGTCCAGACTGCCGTGAAGGTCATCAAGAGTCAGGAGAAGTTCCGAGAAGCAGCCAAGCTGGAGATCAAAGTCCTGGAGAAGATCAGAGAGAGCGACCCTCTGAAGCAGCAGTCAGTTCTACACACACTATACAATGTTTGCTGTCACATGGCTGTATGCTGAAGAGCTTCTAGATCTGTTATTTATAAGTAGTATTAGAAACCAATGTGCAAGTAGCCTTTAGATCAGCTATTTAACTGTTTGACACGTATCTCCTAAAGTAGATGAGTGGTTTTGATTTGACCCAGTGTGCATAGTTCGGTCCTCATTTCTGACCACAACAAGTCTCTTGTTTGCAACCAAACTGACCTCATGCCTCCGGAATATTATCGATATCTGCACATAGTATGGATAGAACATTATGAAATCCACTTTTTTGCAGAATTGGGCTTTCAGATTAACAGCTAGAGTAGTTTTACGGTAGTTAACAAAATTTACAATAACCTTGGTGCAGATATAGTGATGATCTAACTTTAACTAGTTCTCTCCTAGTCTCTCAGTCAGTAGCCTGGTCTAGCCCTCAATGATTTTGGCCTTGGGGGGCGGGGTGTCGTGGGATCCACACGGCGGAAGTGCTGCGCTCTGATTTGATCTCACTAACGTGTCGTCATCCCCGGCCCCTCCCGCGCCCGTCCACTGCTGTTCTACGTCACATCATTTAGAGCGACGCCCACCCCGGAAGGTTCACTCCCACTTGAAGGCCACTTTCCAACGTGCGTTAGTCCAGGCTTTCCGTTTTCGCGCAAGGCGAACGAAAATGAAAGCCTGGGTGTCGAGGCTAGTCAGTCACTGTGTTCAGATGGTTTAACTACCATAATTTCTGGACTATAAGCCGCACCTGAATATAAGCCGCACCAGCTAAAATTGGGGCAAAATACTGATTTTTTTTTTTCCTTGTATAAGCCGCACCTGAATATAAGCCGCACCAAACTTTAAGCTTCATTAGAGCAGTGGTACCAGGGTACCAGGGCCCACTATTTATTCAGCATTTGAGCCAGAGACCACGATTTTAACACCCCACAGACCCCAAAACTAAAGATTTCTTTCATTTTGTTCACAATTCCAGGATGGATTTTTGCCAAACAAAAGAGACACAACATCAAAATTAGACCAAAATGAACATGACTTATTAATTAATTGGTGCTAATTTAGATGGTGAATATCATAACTCTTGAGAGCGTAAACATGAAACCAAATGGACCCGCAAGGGTCCATTTGGTTTCATGTTTACGCTCTCAAAGAGTTGCGTTATGGTTAACCAGCTTTCCATCATTTAGTCTGCGGAGCCCACCTGGAACCCTCTCAGGGACCACCCCTGTGTTACCTGTATAAATCCATAGCTCGGCCGCACCGTTGTATAAACCGCAGGGTCAAAAGCATGTGAAAAAAGTAGCGGCTTATAGTCCGGAAATTGCGGTAGTCCTCTCCTAGTCTCCCAGCCA
>CM076967.1:6221815-6349849 GCA_039105355.1 Benthosema pterotum
TGCAGCTGTCAGTAATAATTGTGACTTATTCATTCTACCATAATACGACTATACTATTATAATAACAACATGCATACATAGGCCTAGATTTTCGTCACCGCTAAACCCTTTATCCCTGAACTTCTTTGCCTTTTTAAACTATAAAAAAAACACTTTCAATAGTTAAAATGGCCAGTCTACAAGCCCACAATGTGTCAATAGATTGGCACGTTGAACTATTCCAAACGGTTTTTCAAAATAGTAAAAAAGGGCTAAGGGGTTTAGAGCAGGGGTTTTCAACAGGTGGTCCCTGAGAGGATTCCAGGTGGTCCCCAGGCTAAATGATGGAAAGTTGGTTAACCAGATGTAACTCTTTGAGATCGTGAACATGAAACCAAATGGACCCTTGCGGGTCCATTTGGTTTCATGTTCACACTCTCAAGAGTTAAAATATTCATCATCTGAATTAGCCCCAAGTCTACACAACTAGAGAATGTAGAAGATTAATGGTCATTTTGATCTGTATGTTTGAATGTTTTTTCTCTGTAATCCAGCCTGGAATTGTGGACAAAGTCAAAAGAAATCTTTAGTTTTGGGGTCTGTGGGGCTGAGACATCATCAAATGGTGGTCCGTGGCTCAAATTCTGAATAAATAGTGGACCCTGGTATGAAAAAGGTTGAAAACCACCGGTTTAGAGTGTAATGAAAATGGAGCCCCATAACCCAGGGGTCGGCAACCCAACATGTTGAAAGAGCCATTTTCGACCCAAAATTAAATTCAAAATCTGTCTGGAGCCGCATTTTTTTTTCTCCTGAGAGTGTGCAAATGTGAACCAAATGGACCCTGGCGGGTCCATTTGAATCCATTTGCACACACTCAGAAAAAAAGGTCCTCAAAGAAAAATCATTAACATGGTGAAACACAACCTTTCTTCAGAAATGGAGTTTCTAAAAAAAAATAAAGGAGTTTTACAGAACTCCGTTTCTAGTCCACACAACATCTCTAAGGTATATTAATGACGTAGTAAACTGAGTAAACCTTTGAAAATGGGTGGTTCAGATTGAAAGCTCCACCTCTGATAACTGCTGGGCTTTTTCACATGGCCAAGTGCTACTTTAACTGGCAACTGTCAGACAGCGCAACGCGTTTTGGGTGACTGAAATGTTTATATTATGTTGGTGCGGATCACCCCAGTGTGTATGTAATAATGCTACAGCCACTGAGCCACTAGGGCTGTGTTCTGGAGCCGCATGCGGCTCCTGAGCCGCAGGTTGCTGACCCCTGGTCTAACCCAAAGGAAGCAGACATGAGGTGACCTGTATGTCCATCTGTGTCTGTCTGTCTGTCCAGGAAGCTGGGCTACGTCCGTCATAGTCGTCCTGACTGGAGGGACAACCATAAACCACCTGGGCGCAGCGGCAAGGACAGGGTTAAACCTCTGAGGGTGAGACACAGCATTAATGTAAACTACAGTATATGAACAGCACTTCAAACAGCACTTCTCTAGGTGTACTACACAGTTACTCCACCAGAGGGAGCTCCACATACATTGTCAAACTCCTAGTGCTCTCTGTGGTTCTCCAACTTCTCTCATTGGCAGCCTTAACCCTCACTAATGGCACCTGCCCACAGAGCCAAAACTACTACTAACTGCTGTACTGACCATGGTATCACTGCACTTGGTATCACTGACTTTAACCCAACAGAGAATCTGGGTTGTATTGTCAAGAGGAAGGTGTGAGACATAACAGGGCTTGACACTAACACTTGCCCGCTTGCCCGGGGCAAGTAAAAAAAAAATGGTGGGGCAAGTGAAGACTGCTACCTGGTTGCCCGATCGGGCGATTGTGCAACATAGTGCACTATAACACAACACAAGATAAATTTGTCTTGAAGGCAGTCATTGCACTCTGCTTCTGTGTCTTTCCCTGCTTTCTAGATATCCACAATTCCAGGCTGGATTTGGGAAACAAAACAGGCAAATTAACATACACATCAAAATGACCTAATCTTCTACATTCTCTAAGTTGTGTAGACCTGGGCTAATTAAGATGATAAATTTTAACTCTTGAGAGTGTAAAAATGAAACCAAATGGACCCGCAAGGGTCCATTTGGTTTCATTTTTACGTTCTCAAGAGTTACATCTGGTTAACCAACTTAACTGGGGACCACCTGGAACCTGGGGGGCAAGTGACCATGACCTGAGGGCAAGTAGAACCTGACTTCCACTTGCCCGATGGGCAAGTGCCTCGGAGACCTTAGTGTCAACCCCTGCATAAGACTGAACAATATAAATTCATTTATGGCTGTTATTGAACTCCTGACCTCCATGCCACGCCCCATTAATGAAGTAATTTGTTCTAAAGTAGCCCAGACCAAGTATTAACTGCATACATTAATATACTTTTCACATAGTCAACATTTCTTGTTTAAAACACGTTTTTGAAATCCTGATTTGGTGGGTTTTATGAGGTGGAAGCCAAAATTGTGTAAAAATAAACAAATACTTGAAATCATTTACAATGTGAGCACTGGATTCATAATTAATGAAAGTTCGGGTTTTTGATTGGAATTGTGGAAATAAACCAACTTTTCCTTGATATTCTAATTTTTTGGAATGGACCCGTATATACAGTACAGTGTATGTTAGAGAGCAACAGGGAACACATATTTGACCCGTGTGTGTGTTTGTGTGTGTTGTTATTGTTAGAGCTACCTGCTGGCTAGCGGAGCGGAACACGTCCAGTTCTTTGACCTATTGGAGGCCATGCTGCAGTACCAGCCGACCAATCGCATCTCCCTCTCCTCCGCCCTCAAGCACCCCTTCTTCCTGCCCCTCCTACACCCCTCCCCGGCAGCCAATCAGGAGTGGAGGACCGGCCGATGACACTTCTGATAGACTTGATAGAGAGGGGAAAAAAAAAACGTTTTGTATTCCACATGAGACTCTTTATCTAGCATCCAGAGAATGGTCTGTGCACACGCACACACACACACACACACACACACACACACACACACACACACACACACACACACACACACACACACACACCCACACACACACACACACACACAGGCCTACTTGTGGTCTTGTAGGCTATGGTAAATTATTTTGTAGCTGCAGCTCAACTGGATTGAAGGGATAGTTCTGATTTTTTTTTTAAATTAAGCTGTATGAAGTACTTGCGATTAATATAGTGGTGTCAACTGTATTAATTGATGTCCAGAGTCCCGTGGTGAGAGTTCTGCTCTGGTTTTGATGAAATGTGAAGTACAGTAGTTCCGGTCATTTTTGGGAGTCACTGGGGGCATGGGCGGATATGCCATCTGGAGTACAGGGAGTTTTTATTTATTTACTTATTTATTTAAAGTCCAGGGCAGGCCAGGGCGCCAGGCCCAGGCCAGGCAAACTAGTGTTTCTATCCTTCAAAAAAGAAAAGGTGTCCTACAGCAACCAGGCCAGGCCAATTTTATTTATTTGTTACTTGATTTATTAATATTATTGGTGGCCTGGCAAAGGCAAAATTGTGCCGGTGGGAAAATATGAGCCAATGCGCCCCTGACTGGGGGCCACTATCCCTGTAAGGTTGGTTAGGGGTGGACTAATGGTTAGGGGTGCGACTGGATTAAGGATGTTGAGGGATGTTGAGGCACGGTGGCATAGTGGTTAGTGCTGTCGCCTCACAGCTAGAAGGTCCTGGGATCGATTCCCGCTAGGGACACCGCTGTGGGTGCTGGCGGCGTGTCTGCTCCTCCACGTCTTCAGTGCCCATACCCGAGGCGGGGTTGGCGAAAGGGCCTTTCTGTGTGGAGTTTGCATGTTCTCCCCGTGTCCCCTAGGGTAGATACCCTCACAAAAACATGCAGTAATCCTGGGCTCTAAACTGCCTCCCCCTGGCCAGTCGGGGCGCCTGAAAGTTTCCAACCAGGAACTGGTTGGAAACTCCACCCTGTAAGGTGAAAAGAAGGCACCTTGGACTCCTCATGCATTGAAGGAAGCATGAGGCCAGTCCGCTGCCTCTCCCCAGGTTGGCCGAGGGTGTGTAGAGCCCAAGATCACGTTAGGAATTGGCACTGGGTGAAAAAAATGGGTTACAAAATCGTGGGATAAATTGTAAAGAAAAAAGGAGGGTGAGGGAGTTTGTTAAAACGACTGGATTAGCGTTGGTAAGAAGTGTTAAGGTTTGAACTAATGGGTGGAGTGTGTGGTCCACCTCTGGAGCGCGCGCTCCACCTCTGGAGCGCGCGCGCACACACACACACACACACACACACACACACAGACACACACACACACACACACACACACACACACACACACACACACACACACACACACACACACACGAACACAGGGCCGGTATCATGATGCAGTGCTTGTCTTAACAGAACTTAAGCTAATATTATTGCTGCCTTGAGAGTCTAGATTTGATGGAGTACAGCTGAGCTTGGTTTACGAGGCTTACAAGGCCACCTGTGTGCGTGCGTGCGTGCATGCGTGCGTGCGTGTGTGTGCGTGTGCGTGTGCGTGTGCGTGTGTGTGTGGCATTTACTACACAAGCGGTGTTGAACTGTCAGAATCTAGAGTGGAGAATAATAAGAGAGTGGATAATAATAACCCATTGAGATGCAACATCTCATATTCAATTCGAAGCTAATTGATAGTCCAAACACTGCTGTGTGTGTGTGTGTGTGTGTGTGTGTGTGTGTGTGTGTGTGTGTGTGTGTGTGTGTGTGTGTGTGTGTGTGTGTGTGTGTGTGTGTGTGTGGTGTGTGTGTGTGTTGGTGTGTGTGTGTGGTGTGTGTGTGTGTGTGTGTGTGTGTGGTGTCACGTGTGTTCTGAGCTGTAGTCGTGAGTCCTGCTAATTAAGTTAAAGCCTTCACTGTTGTAAAGACCACAGGCTGGTCTCGAAGTGTGTGTGTGTGTGTGTGTGTGTGTGTGTGTGTGTGTGTGTGTGCGTGCGCGCGCGTGTGCGTGCGTGCGTCTGTGTGAATGCTTGTGCGTGCGTGCATGTGTGTGTTGGGGGTCATTGTCTGTCCTTCACGTGTTAAACACTGATCCAGCTGGAATCCTTTAAGTGGTGAGATAAGGCGCGTGCACGGCTGCACGCATACACACACACACACACACACACACCACACACACACACACACACACACACAGAGATGATGTCCATTATGCTCTGTGATGAGTGTTTTCTACTGTAGAGATGATTCACATCCAATAAAAGTACTTTGGCTTGTTGAAGAGAACATATTTTTTATTTTCAAGGTTTATGTTTTTCCAACTCCCCTGATCGCCAAAGTAAAAAAAACAAAAAAAAATAGCATTAAAAAAAAAATATTATGTAATATGTACCGGTATTTATTAATTTGTTAATTAATTTGTTCATATCAGAAAGACTGACTGACATCACAAGGCTGCATTGAGGTGTATGATTTGAAGTTTAATTGCTTTAAAATGTTTTATAGTTGATTGAGCCTTTCATGGTCCAAAAGCAAAGGAATTTGTGGGTGAAAAAAAAAGCACAACATATCAATATGACTAGGCAGTTGCCTAGGCCCTAGGGCGCCATGAGGGGAGTGGGCGAGGGAGGGGGGTGTATGCTTTAAAAGGATCCCAGCCTAATAAGCCTAATATGGATACATGTGTTATACTTAATCTCTCTAACTACAATTGAACATTTAAAAGACATATAATGTTATTTAGTTTAAAAATAGTTCATAATGTTATCCCTTGGGGGGCGCCATTTTACAGGAGATTTTCCCCGGAGCCCCCCCTTACCAAATGGACCCGTAAGTCCATTTGGTAAGGGGGGGCTCCGGGGAAAATCTTGCCTAGGACTCCAAATTGCTTAAAACGCCACTGTATTTATGGATCACAATATAAATCAAGTACATTTTTTCATTTTTGACCTGGTGATTTGATATTGACATTGTGGCATTAGGAATCCCGTTATGTTGGTAGGCCTATATTGTTTTTTTTTTTTTTTTGCAACACCCTTAATCCCTCTGCATTGTATTACTATACATTACTATGCCCAGTGATTGATTATTGATTGATTATTGGCAATTATTTTGTCTTATATGTCTTATTGGGCAATTAAAAATAACTCTTTGAAAACTTCTTTTTTAATCTTATAGACATCAACCGTCTTTGTAGGCACCTATTTATAGACATCTATGTGATTCCCAGCTCTGCTCCAGAGTGGCAGAGCTGTGAGGCGGTGATGTCATCAACCTACATCAGCACCACTGTCAGACCCTCAGAAGAGGAAACATGTTCTCATTCATGATGCAATTCCAAACCACACTTTACTATGAAAATGTACAGTGTCAACAATGTTATCTCTGGTACGATACGGATGGCATTGTGATGAGCAAATCCTTTATTTAAACAACTCTACAGTCTTAGTCACCATCCCCTGAGTGCTGAGTGGCATACATTGTGGTCTCCATTTGAAACATTTATATGCCATTTTATTTTAAGTTTAAAATGGACAGTGCCAACAACAACAACAACATTATCTCTGCGTGGCATTTTGAATATGATGACGAGGAGCAAATCTTGTTATCTAATCCACTTCTCACCAAACAGCTGCCTCTCTGTTTGTTGTTCACTCACAGAAAGGTTGAATCCTTTATCTTCTGCCAGCCATGATGTGTACACACACACACACACACACACACACACACACACACACACCACACACACACACACACACACACACACACTGTGTGTGGGGTGTGTGTGTGTTCACAGAGATGGGCATGCATTGAAAATACATACACATCTTAAAAAACAAACAGAAAATGTTTTTTTTTCCCTGAAATTAATCTTCATTTTTAATTTTATTTCCTGTTTTTTCACTTAGGTTAATTTTCTGTGCCCTGGAGTTTTCTGTGGAGTTGGATCTGGAAGCCTTTTGAGCTGCAATAAAACAGGCAAAACAGTGGAAACATGTGTTAATATGTGATTTGGCAGAAATGACATCACATTCAACAGGAAAATCAGAGCTCTTGTTTGATCCAGAAAAACCTCCAGACCACAGAAAAAGGTAACAGAGGCTACTTTTCTTCTTATCCAACAATCAAAATAGATAATTATATATTTTTGCCTTTTTCCTCTCTACTTTGCTTCTACTGTACTTTGATGCTGCAGCTGTTCCCCTGCAGACAGACATTTACTTGTGTGGGATTAGGCCAGGGGTCGGCAACGCAAGATGTTGAAAGAGCCATTTTCGACCAAAAATTAAATTCAAAATCTGTCTGGAGCCGCAAAAAATGTAAGCCTAATAAGCCCTTTTCATTTTTGTTTTTTCTGAGAGTGTACAAATGTGAACCAAATGGACCCTGGCGGGTCCATTTGGTTCCATTTGTACACTCTCAGAAAAAATGTCCTAAAAGAAAATTCATTAACATGGTAAAACACAACTTGATGATGTCATCAGGTTGTGTTTCACCATGTTAAGGATGTTTTTTCAGACCTCCATTTTTAGGAAATATAGAATTGGGGGAACTTTTTTTTATCATGTCCACACAACATCTCTAAGATATATTAATGATACCGGTGAAAATGTGTGGTTCAGATTAAACTTTTGTGTCATAGCCAACAAGCACTATGTTAACTGCAACGTACCGGTAATTGTCAGACAGCGCATGGTGTGTTGGTGCTGTCAGTGATTGAATTGTTTATTATGTTGGCGGATCATCCCAGTGTGTATGTAATAACGCTACATCCAGGGAGCCACTAGGGTTGTGTTCTGGAGCCGCATGCGGCTCCTGAGCCGCAGGTTGCTGACCCCTGGATTAGGCAGTCAGGAGTTTTTAGCCAATCACAGCACAGCAGTCTCCAGCAGATAGGTAAGAAGTTTCTGTTTACAAATGTTTGTAAAAATCTGTTTACACAGTGTTTGTACACACTTAAAGTTCCCTCCATTTACCTTCAAAACACATGCATTTCAAATAACACATACCTCTCTGCAGGCCCGTCTCTGTGTGAGTGAGGGGCGTTTTTGCCATTAGGCAGACTAGGTAGTTACCTAGGGCGCCATGAGGGGAGGGGGGCGACCATGAGGGGAGGGGGTGACCACCAGACATGCTTTAAAAGGATACCAGGCGAATAAGACTACCGGTGATATGGATAAATACATTATACTCTATACCTAGAAGTAAACATTTTAAACAATATGTTCTTTAGTTTAAAAATAGTTCATTTTATCCTTTGGGGGGTGCCATTTTACAGGAGATTTTCCCTGGAGCCCCCCCGTACCAAATGGACCCGTAAGGGTCCATTTGGTAAGGGGGGGCTCCAGGGAAAATCTTGCCTAGGGCTCCAAATTGCTTAGAAACGCCACTGGTGTGAGTCACTGGACCGTGACAGCCTCTATGTGTGCTTAAGTCTCTCCACACATGTGAGTCATGTAATGTTTGGAGTGCATTCCCTGCCGCTAATGAGATTGTCCCCCATTAAGCTTGTTAAGTGGTAATCTGTTGAACACACCATGATGAGAGCCTGCCAGACAACACATGCTGAGAGACACACAGAGACACAGTCCACATGCAGTACAACTGGTGGATGGACACCGTTATCTACAAATACATATGCCGATCCTCGCCTGACTGACATCACCTGGTAAGAATGGAATGATAGAGAATGGATGGATGGATGGATGGATGGATGGATGTGTGTAGTGTAAACATGAAACCAAATGGACCCGCAAGGCAGGGGCGTTTTTTGCCATTGCAGCAGGGGCGAAAATCCAAAAGCGACCTCGCCCGCGGGCGCCCGGTTTCAAAAGCGGGCGCCCTCTTTCACAAAAACGGGCGCCCGTTTCACAAAAACGGGCGCCCGTTTTCAAAAGCGGGCGCCCGTTAACCATAACCTTTTGAAAAGGGCGCCCGTTTGTGAAAACGGGCGCCCTTTTCAAAAGGTTATGGTTAGGGTTAGGTTAGGTTTAGGCATAGGTTTACTGAGGTTAAGTTTAGGGTTAGAGTTAGGTTTAGGCATAGCCTAGTTTGTGAAAACGGGCGCCCGCTTTTGAAAACGGGCGCCCGCTTTTGAAAACGGGCGCCCGCTTTTGAAAACGGGCGCCGCTTTTGAAAACGGGCGCCCGCTTTTGAAAACGGGCGCCCGTTTTTGTGAAACCGGGCGCCCGTTTTTGTGAAAGCGGGCGCCCGCTTTTGAAACCGGGCGCCCGCGGGCGAGGTCGCTTTTGGATTTCGCTGGCTCTCGCCTTGGGCGGACTAGGCTGTTGCCTAGGGCGCCATGGGGGTGAGGGGGTGAGGGGAAGGGGCTTTAAAAGGATAGCTGTTTAATAAGCCTAATATGGATAAATACATTATATTTGTCCTCTACGACTAGAATTCAACATTTAAAATAATTTAAAAATAGTTAATGATTTTATCCTTTGGGGGGCGTCATTTTACAGGAGATTTTCACTGGACCCCCCCCCCCCCCCAAAAAAACATTGTGCATGTTGTCATGATTTGTCGTGACCCTATAGTTGGCTCTGTTCATGCTCAGTCGTTTCTGGGCCACAGAGCGACTTCACAAAAGGGGCGGGACTGGCTGCTCAGCTTCTCGTTGTAAACAAGTAGAATTGCTTCATGGTGTCGTTCCACTCGCACAGTTAAAGGGGAATTCCACCCATTTTCAAAATTTTCCTGAGAGGATACAAATCGGGTCCATTTGGTTCCATTTGTACCCTCTCAGGATTATGTCCACACAACATCTCTAAGGTATATTAATGACAGTAAAAACGTTGAAAACGGGTGAAGTTCCCCTTTAAGAGTGTTTGTATTGACTATTGAGTTGTGCTTGAAATGTAATCTCCAAGCAGTTAATACGATTTTAAATCAATCAATATCTCCCCCCGATGCATGGGGGTAATTGATATGATAATTCTGATCTATTTAGCCTACTATATTGTCAGTTTGCACTGCTGGCAGCTGGTCTCACCAGAGCAGAGACCTGGGTTAGAATAATGCTCTCTCTCTCTCTCCCTCCTTCTCCCACTCTCCCTAATTCCATCCTTCTGTCTCCACTGTATCTTCAGTTATTTATGTATTCGTTCATGTGTGAAGCTTATTAAGCGGCTTATAAAACCTTGACTTGTCTGTCTGCCTGCCTGCCTGCCTGTCTGTCTGTCTGTCTGTCTGTCTGTCTGTCTGTCTCTCTGTCTGTCTGTCTGTCTGTCTGTCTGTCTGTCTGTCTGTCTGTCTGTCTGTCTGTCTGTCTGTCTGTCTGTCTGCCTGTCTGCCTGTCTGTCTGTGTCTGAAACAAAAGTAGGGTACGCACATCTCTAGTAAAACTTACAGGTGCAGAACTAAAAAGTGTGGAATGTACAAAAGAAAGAAAAATATTTTGCACACCGTATAGTAGCTCCCGGGTCACTTTATTCAGGGTTTGAACAGGACAATGTTTCCACCCTATATGGGTCTTCGTCAGGTATGAGTCAAGTGCAACACAGGTAGGCCTACAAAATAAGTATACAAAGGGAGCCAGTCACACAAGTCTGCCTGGCTGCCTTACTGTCTGTCCGTCTGCCTGCCTGGCTGCCTTAATTTAGTGTACTGAATGCGTTTTGGTGTTCCAAGCATTATGTTTTAACTATTGAAAAATAGCAGATATACAAGCTCATAGCGCGCCACCGAGTGGCGCGCTATGAGCTTGTATCTCTGCTATTTTTGAAAAATCGTGAAAACGTGGCGCAAATCTTTGAATGTTATGTTATTCAGAAACTAGAAATCTAGACAGGACACAATGGGTTAATTAAGCGCTGGGCAGGGGTGTAGTGCAGGGGGAACGCGGGGGACGGCGTCCCCCCACTTCTCACATCTAAAATATTATTGGGTCTGAAAAAAAAACATTAGCATGGTGAAATACATCTTGATGACATCATCAAGATGTATTTCACCATGTTAATGAGTTTCCTTTTTTCTGAGAGTGCACAAATGGAACCAAATGGACCCGCTAGGGGCTGCGGACTTTGTACGCAGCGTTTTGAGGTCACGCGGCACGTTTTTGAATGGATGGGAAATAAAAATGGATGGGAAATAAAAATGGCTGTCGCGGCAAAGTGCTGCACGGCCGTGCGTCCCCAGGATGCAGGTCTTTGCTGCACTTTGCCGTGCAACGGCCAATTTCATTTCCCATCCACACCTAGTGTTGCCACACGTCCCGGATTTTCCTGATTGTCCCGGATTTTCATGGTCTGTCCAGGAAAAAATAAAATAAATCCTGGACACTTGAATGTCCCGGATTTTTATACATGGTCAAAAGTATTTTTTTCCCCTTTTTTTTACATGGCCAAAACTAGAAACCGCAACTACCCTGACTTGCGTCACTCACAGTCTCAGATCAGTATGATAGTCCTATTAAATTGTAGCGTGCCTGTACGTACCAGTGTTGCCAACTTGGCACATTTGTCGCTATTTACCTCTTTTCCAGACCCCCCTACCGCCAAAATTTATGGAAGCATACGGTAGACTTTATCCAATTTATAATCTAATTCCACAATAGCATTATAATTTTCCATGTATGCACGAGTTATTTCTGACAAAATTGAAATTGAAAATGCAATAATTCAATTTGAATTTGAATTTTCATATCATGTATGGGCATTCCATGACAATATTAAAATTTAAATGGAAAAGCTGTTTCACATTTCATTTTGAAAGACTTATACTGATATACAGAGGACTTTATTGAAATGCAATAAGAAAAACAGCTGCCCCAGGGTATGGCATTTACATTTCAGTGTCAACAAGCTCTTTTTTGGACAATTTTCAAATGAAAATGTAATTTTCCATCAACTTGCAAATTAAAATGGCAATGGAATTTAACATTGCATTTGCAAAGACCTAAATTGATCTACAGAGGACATTATTGAAATGCAATAATAAAAAACAGCTGCCCCAGGCAATTGCATTTACATTTCAGTGTCTCCACGCTCTTTTTTGGACAATATGTAAATTATAGTGCATTTTCTAACAACTTGAAAGTTTAAATGACAATGGCATAAAACATTGCATTTGCAAAGTTTTAATACTGCAGCCGTATGGACATTATGAAAATGCAAAAGGACAAACAGCGCCCCCCAGTCTATTCTGTTTTCATTTACATGTTGCAACGCAACGAAGAGGACAGAGCTTGGAATTGAAAATGGAATCTGTCAGTTCCTCTCATCAAGGCGGGCCTTGCGCATAGGCTCCGCCCCCTCCAGAGCACTCCGCTCTGAGCAGCTCCCTGCTGCGGTCTGAGTTGGAGCGCTTGTCACTCGCATTAAAACCAGGACATGTTGCCTCGAATTTTCTCATATTTCTTATTAATATGTGTATATAAAATATAGCTAACTCGGCGAATCTCTTACGTTCATCAATATTGTTCGTATAAAATATTTGGTTTGGACTTAAATATTACGATTATGAAGATAGATTTTGCCCGTGGAAACCCCATTCACTTCAATTGGCTTCTAAAACTGCGAATTTGAGAAATCTTTTTCTTTTTAAATAGCAGCTGTACATGAAATGTTGATGGAGATTTTACACTGAATGAATATTTACTGATATAAATACATGGTTTGATAACCTACAAGTAGGCTGAAGTCATTTTCTGCAAGTCTTATGCCTCTCCATCCACGCCGTCTCTAAATCACTCTCCCTGGGCACAGCCAGAGCAGTTTGCCGGCGGTGGTCGTGGAGCTCTGCATGTCTACTGCATCACACAGTCTACACGCCAAAGCAGGGGTTTTCAACCAGTGGTCTAGGGACTATCAGTGGTCCTTGAGAGGGTTCCAGGTGGTCCCCAGCTAAAGGAGGGTTAGATTTTTATTGAGTACGGGTCAATTTGGTATCATTTTAGGCTAAAATCTGCATTACTTAATTTCCAGAAATCTACACAATTAGAGAATGTTATTAGAACTGTTACTTATCAGGGCCGGATCTAGAGGGGGGGCACCCAACTAAGTGTGCATCCTGCCCACCCAATGAAAGGTAATATCAGTGGTTTTCAACCAGTGGTCTGGGGACCACTGCATGGTCCTTGAGAGAGTTCCAGGTGGTCCCCAGCTAAATGGTGGAAAGTTGGTTAACCAGATGTAACTCTTTGAGAATGTAAAAATGGAATGGATCCTTGCGGGTCCATTTGGTTTCATTTTTACACTCTCAAGAGTTAAAATATTCATATCATCTGAATTAGCCCAAGTCTACACAACTAGAGAATGCAGTAGATAATGTATTAATGATCATTTTGATCTTCCAGCCTGGAATTGTGGACAAAAGCAAAATAAATCTTTAGTTGGTGGTCCGTGGCTCAAATGCTGAATCAATAGTGGGCCCTGGTGGAAAAAAAAGGTTGAAAACCACTGCCCACCCTAGTAGGCTCGGGCTGGCTAATTCCGGCCCTGATTGTTATTTGGATTATCATTTGACTGCCATCTCTCCTAAATACAGTATGATAATGTGGACAAAATTCTTTAGTTTTGATTTATTTTTATTTATTTATTTTTTTTACAGGCTAAATCAAATGGTGGTCTGTGTCAAATACTGAATCAACAGTGGGCCCATATCAAAATGGTCATACTGCTGCTTTACTAAACAGTACTAAATTTAAAATTGAAAGTTGCCACTCAAAAGAAAATATGAATTGTGTAATGGCAGATTATGGCACTCTGTTTGGAAAGAGAAAGTGCTTTTAAAAACGGTGAATCTCAATGGAGAATTGCTCCATCACATACCGTAAGTGTGTGAGTCCTTTTCTTACTGACTGCCTGTGTGTGTGTGTGTGTGTGTGTGTGTGTGTGTGTGTGTGTGTGTGTGTGTGTGTGTGTGTGTGTGTGTGTGTGTGTGTGTGTGTGTGTGTGTGTGTGTGTGTGTGTGTGTGTGTGTGTGTGTGTGTGTGTGTTTGTGTGTGTGTGTGTGTGTGTGTGTGTGTGTGTGTGTGTGTGTGTGTGTGTGTGTGTGCGTGCGTGCGTGCGTGCGTGCGTGTGTGTGTGAGTGAGTGAGTGAGCGGGGAGGGGGGTCTGCAGTGCAAACGCATTCGCCTGACTCCATTCCAATTCATACGCCATGACTGGCGTATTGACCAGTTAGGCTATCAATTTATTATTAACACTCACGAGAACGTAAGGGAGAGAGATCCAGACAGACAGAGAGGGAGGCTCTCTGTGGAGAGATATGGTCCGCGGCTTTACGCACAAGGCATTCATTTGCCATGAGCTTTCTCCTCGTGTAGGCCAACAGTACTGTTTTAGGGGTCCGTGATATAATCTAGTGTAGAATTAAACGTTGGTTTTAAGGGAAAGGGAAACTTTTACTGAACATATGTCCCCGAAAAAACAATTTTCCATTGGTTTTAATATAGTATCCTCTCACTTCGCAGCAGTGTGTGTTGTGTTTACTACTACTACTTACTTGTTGATGGTGGTTGCACTTTTTCTTGTCCCTCTCAGCGCCACCTTTCCTCTTTTTCTTATCCATTATATTAAATCAATGATCAGCGTTGTTTACTTTTTTGATAACTTACTCTGTCAATCTTATCAATCGCAACAGCCTCCATTGGACTGGCCCCATGAAGTGAACCAAGTTTGCGTAACTCTCTCTGTCTATGTTCTAAGGCAAGCGACAGGCAGGGAGGTGTCCCCCACTGACCCTAGACCAGCTGGGAGCCGCGTAGCGCAGTCTCTCGCTCTCATGGAAACGCTGCACTGGTAGGCCTACTTACTAGGCTACTCTGGCTGGGACTGGCCTGCCGTGGACTTTTCTTAAGTAAATACAATAATAAATATTAAATAAATGAAATTGGCCCGGCCTGGTTGGTGTAGGACATCCTTTTATTTTTGAAAGGAGAAACACTAGTTTGCCTGGCCTGGGCTGGCCTGTCTGCTGCTCTGGCCTGGACGTTTCGGGGAAAAACGTACCCCGTCCAGGCCACTAGGTGCCGCAGTCCACCGGGAAAAGTCCCGGTGCCCCGTGCCTGCATAATATAAACCAGGGTTTTCAACAGGTGGTCCGGGGACCACCAGTGGTCCCTGAGAAGGTTCCAGGTGGTCCCCAGGCTAAGTGATGGAAAGTTGGTCAACCAGATGTAACTCTTGAGAGTGTAAAAATGGACCCTTGCGGGTCCATTTGGTTTCATTTTTACACTCTCAAGAGTTAAAATATTCATCATCTGAAAGTCTATGTTTAATTTGCAAAATCCAGCCTGTAATTGTGGACAAAACCAAAATAATTCTGTAGTTCTAGGTCCTTTGGTGAGAATGTCATCAAATGATGGTCCGTGGCTCAAATCCTGAATAAATGGTGGTCCCTGGAGTCAAAAAGGTTGAAAACCCCTGATATAAACAGTATCTTACAAACATAATGTGCAAGGGAGAAAACAATTTTCTTACCTCTTGTGCCGCCTGAAAAACGTCTTTATTCCATTTATTTCATCCAATTCAACCTGCATTCCTTGTTCTCCTGTTTCTATGCTTTTTATGACAATTTCAAGACTTTTTATTCTATCCAACAAAGTGGTTGAGCATCAACAGAAGTGATGCAGGTATTGTTATTGAAGCAGGCTACTGATGGGCTGTTTCCATTGGCTGAGCCTGCTCGAAAGGTATACCGAATCTTGGTCACTCTTGACCGTACCTTGGTCACTGTTGTTGGCCAGTTGTGGTCCAGCTGCAACCTGATCAGTGATGACTGAAGGAGCGGTAATTTATTTTATTCTTTAAAGAATACTAAGCCTTGCCCTTGTTAACCATGGAATAAAGAGTTTTATAATCATCAATATACACAATATAACATCTATACTGTATATACATCTTCTCAGACCCACCTGGACAAATGGCTTTTCTACAGCCAGCCATCTAAGAGGGCCAGAACCCTTGCTCCCCATATTTTGGAAAAATCTGTGTCAGAGAACAAAAGACACCCAAAATGATGTGATGTGATGTAATGACATGTACACACACACACACACACACACACACACACACACACACACACACACACACACACACACACACACACACACACACACACACACACACAGGCAGTCAGTAAGCAAAGGACTCACACAAAGTTTATTGAAACAATTTGCGCTCTAAATGAAACCGGCGTGCAATGAAGCCGCGCGCGCACCCAGACGACATACACACACAAAGCGCACGTGGCTATCCCCACGTGTGTCCGCTACAGGTTTCTATAGCAACCATTAGTAAACACACAGAGAGGGGAGAGTGTAGGAGTCAGGCGAATGCGTTTGCACTGCAGACCCCCCTCCCCGCTCACTCTCACACACACACACACGCACGCACGCACGCACGCACGCACGCACACACACACACAAACACACACACACACACACACACACACACACACACACACACACACACACACACACACACACACACACACACACACACACACACACACACACACACACACACACACACACAGGCAGTCAGTAAGAAAAGGACTCACACACTTACGGTATGTGATGGAGCAATTCTCCATTGAGATTCACCGTTTTTAAAAGCACTTTCTCTTTCCAAACAGAGTGCCATAATCTGCCATTACACAATTCATATTTTCTTTTGAGTGGCAACTTTCAATTTAAATTTAGTACTGTTTAGTAAAGCAGCAGTATGACCATTTTGATATGGGCCACTGTTGATTCAGTATTTGACACAGACCACCATTTGATTTAGCCTGTAAAAAAAAAAAAAAAAAAAAAAATCAAAACTAAAGAATTTTGTCCACATTATCATACTGTATTTAGGAGAGATGGCAGTCAAATGATAATCCAAATAACAATCAGGGCCGGAATTAGCCAGCCGAGCCTACTAGGGTGGGCAGTGGTTTTCAACCTTTTTTTTCCACCAGGGCCCACTATTGATTCAGCATTTGAGCCACGGACCACCAACTAAAGATTTATTTTGCTTTTGTCCACAATTCCAGGCTGGAAGATCAAAATGATCATTAATACATTATCTACTGCATTCTCTAGTTGTGTAGACTTGGGCTAATTCAGATGATATGAATATTTTAACTCTTGAGAGTGTAAAAATGAAACCAAATGGACCCGCAAGGATCCATTCCATTTTTACATTCTCAAAGAGTTACATCTGGTTAACCAACTTTCCACCATTTAGCTGGGGACCACCTGGAACTCTCTCAAGGACCATGCAGTGGTCCCCAGACCACTGGTTGAAAACCACTGATATTACCTTTCATTTGGTGGGCATTATGCACACTTAGTTGGGTGCCCCCCCTCTAGATCCGGCCCTGATAAGTAACAGTTCTAATAACATTCTCTAATTGTGTAGATTTCTGGAAATTAAGTAATGCAGATTTTAGCCTAAAATGATACCAAATTGACCCGTACTCAATAAAAATCTAACCCTCCTTTAGCTGGGGACCACCTGGAACCCTCTCAAGGACCACTGATAGTCCCTAGACCACTGGTTGAAAACCCCTGCTTTGGCGTGTAGACTGTGTGATGCAGTAGACATGCAGAGCTCCACGACCACCGCCGGCAAACTGCTCTGGCTGTGCCCAGGGAGAGTGATTTAGAGACGGCGTGGATGGAGAGGCATAAGACTTGCAGAAAATGACTTCAGCCTACTTGTAGGTTATCAAACCATGTATTTATATCAGTAAATATTCATTTCAGTGTAAAATCTCCATCAACATTTCATGTACAGCTGCTATTTAAAAAGAAAAAGATTTCTCAAATTCGCAGTTTTAGAAGCCAATTGAAGTGAATGGGGTTTCCACGGGCAAAATCTATCTTCATAATCGTAATATTTAAGTCCAAACCAAATATTTTATACGAACAATATTGATGAACGTAAGAGATTCGCCGAGTTAGCTATATTTTATATACACATATTAATAAGAAATATGAGAAAATTCGAGGCAACATGTCCTGGTTTTAATGCGAGTGACAAGCGCTCCAACTCAGACCGCAGCAGGGAGCTGCTCAGAGCGGAGTGCTCTGGAGGGGGCGGAGCCTATGCGCAAGGCCCGCCTTGATGAGAGGAACTGACAGATTCCATTTTCAATTCCAAGCTCTGTCCTCTTCGTTGCGTTGCAACATGTAAATGAAAACAGAATAGACTGGGGGCGCTGTTTGTCCTTTTGCATTTTCATAATGTCCATACGGCTGCAGTATTAAAACTTTGCAAATGCAATGTTTTATGCCATTGTCATTTAAACTTTCAAGTTGTTAGAAAATGCACTATAATTTACATATTGTCCAAAAAAGAGCGTGGAGACACTGAAATGTAAATGCAATTGCCTGGGGCAGCTGTTTTTATTATTGCATTTCAATAATGTCCTCTGTAGATCAATTTAAGTCTTTGCAAATGCAATGTTAAATTCCATTGCCATTTTAATTTGCAAGTTGATGGAAAATTACATTTTCATTTGAAAATTGTCCAAAAAGAGCTTGTTGACACTGAAATGTAAATGCCATACCCTGGGCAGCTGTTTTTCTTATTGCATTTCAATAAAGTCCTCTGTATATCAGTATAAGTCTTTCAAAATGAAATGTGAAACAGCTTTTCCATTTAAATTTTAATATTGTCATGGAATGCCCATACATGATATGAAAATTCAAATTCAAATTGAATTATTGCATTTTCAATTTCAATTTTGTCAGAAATAACTCGTGCATACATGGAAAATTATAATGCTATTGTGGAATTAGATTATAAATTGGATAAAGTCTACCGTATGCTTCCATAAAAATTAGTGGAAAAACTCCTGAATCTAAATCTGTTTATCTAAAGATAACTGAGATGAGAGAAATGACAACTGGACTGCCCCAGAAAGAGTTGGAAATTAATGGTTAATTAGCCTAATTATTAATCTGATATGTAGAAGAGTAATAAAATAATGACAGCAGTAACATTTCAGTGTAAAAGTGTGATATATTTCTGGGTTAGATGTTTAAAGAGGTGCGTTGCTTCCGACCAAAAGGCCGATAATCGCCGCCGATAATCGGCCGCCGATTGGATGGTCAAAATGTCCAGGATTTTTGTCAGACACATGTGGCAACCCTAATCCACATCCATTCAAAAACTCCAAACGTGGCGGAAAAGACGTCGGACTTTGTCCGCCATCGTGTGCTGCTCACACCCTTACTGTGCTGCTCACACCCTTACTGTCTGTCTGTCTGTCTGTCTGCCTATCTGCCTGCCTGTCTGTCTCACAGTCCTTGTCCTCGGCAGTGCTGCGTGCAGCCTAGCGGACCGGCGGTCCGCCCAGCGATCTGTCGCTCATCATCATGGACTCGTCGTATGTGAGGAGGACTCTGAGGGTCCCCATCCTGCGTAAGGTGGGCCGCTGTGTGGTCAGCGTGAAGGAGAGAGGACAGCTGCTGCTCCAACGCAGGAGGTCCAGGAGAAGGAGGAGAGGTAGGGTGACCACATGTCCGTCCCTCTTTGCGTGGGACAGTCCCTCATTTCCAAGACTTTTTAGGTGTCCCACAAATTGAGACCCTGTCTCTGTCCCACATTGTGACTGACAGCCATCAGTGTTCCAATGCACTACTGTAATACAGTACAAGGGTGCCCAAAAGGTAGATGGTGATCTACCAGTAGATCACACAGGCCGTGCAGGTAGATCACATGACAGTCCCCCCAGCACTTGGACCCTTATAGATCTATAACTCTTGAGAGCGGTAAAATGAAACCAAATGGAGCCTTACGGGTCCATTTGGTTTCATTTTACCACTCTCAAGAGTTAAATTATATTTAAACATCTGAATTACATTATTTTCAAGAGTCCATACAACTAGAAAATGGAGAATAGCTGTTATTGTTGACAAATTGTGGACAAAAATGTGAAAGTTCTTAATTTGGGGTTCAAGAAACTAAATTCAACATCACAAACTGTCAACTCAAACCTCAAATGTCAGTAATAGCATATACTACAAAACCTTCCAATTCTCTCCCTCTATTTTTCATTTTAAGTGCATTATTCTTAAACGCTATAACAGTAAGTAACACCATCACCACTATTTCAAAACTCAAACTTTCTAGGGGGCCTTGAAATGGATTTTCAGTAATGGAACAATCACATTTTTGATGTGTAGATCTTGTTGAGCCGCTCATTTTGAAAGTAGCTCTCGGAAGTCAAAAAAGTCTGGGCACCCCTGCCCTAATATGTGGCTTTCTGTTGCCTCTTTCCCTGCTATAGATGTTTTTAAGTCTGTTAAAACAACCTGAGAAAATAGCTATACATGTATTAAAACATGTTGATCTACAAGCTCAACGACAAGATTAACTATTTCTGTATTTGAATTGAAATCTTGAATGTTCTTAATGTGACATCAAGAGGCTGATAATTTGCTATAAGCCCCGTCCGTAACGTTCCCCACACGTGCAGCACTTCTGACCCTCAAATGAACTGTTTGGATCCAGGGGCGGATCTAGGCATGGGCATGGGGGGCACAATGCCACCCTAAATTCCCTGCCCCACCAAACATGATGGCATGCAAAACAACCCAAATTTCAAAGATATTTCAAATCAAAGCGCTTATATTTAAAATGATTTGAAACACTACTGCTACTAACTAACTACAGCTGTGTCACCACTAAACCAACAGCATTTCATCATTGAAAACAGAAAACTCTCTGAGTCAGACCTTTAGCTTTATGCATGCTGCGTGTCTGTTGCAACTTCAACAACAACTGATGTTATTATTGATGCTTTACTTGCCTAATACCTAAGTCCTGTAACCGAAAATGGTTTGGGTGCGAAAATGGTATGGGTGGGATGATGCCGCCACCCTTCTTCCATTTCCGCCTGATGCCCCCCCCCCCCCCCCCCCCCCCCCCCCCCCCCCAATTGGGAAATGTTACATCCGGCCCTGTTTGGATCTGGTCGCCCTATAGGAGGAGGAGCAGGGGGAGGAGTAGGAGGAGGAGGAGGAGCTAGCAGAGGGGACCGCCCCGTTTGGAGGAAGCCGTCCAATCGCCGCAAAGAACCTGCAGCCTCGTGTTCATACTCCTACAGGGCCTCCTGGTCCTATCATGCTGGTCCAGGGACCGAGAGGCAAGTGGACGCATGTCTGTAGAGCAGTGCTTTTCAACCATTTTGATACCAGGGAGGGACCACTATTTATTCAGTATTTTAGCCACATAGACCATGCACCATTTGAGGACATATTTTAGCCCCACAGACCCAAAAAACTAAAGATTTCTTTTGCTTTTGTACACAATACCCGTCCTGGCAAAGGCTGACGGTAAATGGTGCATTTATATAGCTCCTTTATCCAAGGCGCTGTACTGTACATAGTTTGTGCATCACATCCACACACACATTCATACACTGATAGCAGTGGAAAGCATGCAAGGTACCTACAGCACATGAGGAGCAATTAACACTCCCAGTGCCAGCCCTTTTTCATATATTTGAGGTAGCCAGTGCCTGCGATTTTCATCTAAAAGTCATATTTCATATTTCGGTCCATGTTTCCCGACGGACAAGTTAGTTGGCGACACACACTTCCGGTTTCCGGGTTGGTTCGTCCCTTATTATGGTCCGTCAATGGAATATGCGGTCGCTGCACGCTGCTATTATCATGGGGACCGTATCACACCACCGACGGTAAGCGACGTAGAGTGACGTAGATCAACCTAAGAAGCATCGGTCATAACTATATTTCATAATGATAACCGGCGACGTAGATGATCTATTTCAACGGCATGAAATCTGTTAAGGGTTCAGTGTCTTGCTCAAGGACACTTCGACACTAACTCTGCGGGGAGCCCGGGATCGCACCGGTAACCTTGCGGTTACCCTCCGGTGACACTACCCTGGCCCACTGCCGTCCCTGACGGTAGTTGGAAGGTTAGGGTTAGCCCTAACCCGGAAGTTACTGTATTTCCAGTCCCCAGCGAAACAACCCTATCCAGTCCCCACTAGCGACTTGACTTGTTCACTCTTATTTTCAGAAAATAATGAACAAAGCAATTGAACAAAGGGATTGGCTGAAAATGGCAACGTCCGGGGGAAGCTAACAAACCGGAAGTCACTTCCGGACCACTGGTTGAAGACCGCTGCTATAGAGGTGTTGTTTTCAACCGGCGGTCCCCAAGAGGGTTTCCAGGTGGTCCCCAAGCCAAATGATGGACAGCTGGTAACCTAATGGGAACCTAATGTAAAATTAAATTCAAATTGATCCTCTCGTATTGTTGCATTACAAAAGGTCTACACAATCAGGGGAGGATTATTCAATGGGCACATTGGGCCCATGCCTAGGGGTCCCTGAGCTAGGGGGTCCCTGAGGTTGAGTGTCATCACCCCTAAAAAGGGTAACAGTGAATAACGGTGGCACACATGGTTCTTTTCACTGTTATTTACAAGGGACTTCCTTCCTTCCTCCTGCATTATGTGTTCATTCAAAACAGGTGGTTGGTATTGGGCTGTTGAGTGATAGTCAACAAGCGCTTCCAAACTCCCAGCAATTAGGGGGATAAAGAAAAATCTGCAATGAATTTATTGACAGGCAGCAGCTGATAAGATTTCATTAAACAAACACATTGCAGATAGAAAGGGGATACCTAATGTTTTTCTGTACTACTGTAATGTTGGTGATTATTTAATACAATTAGAGAGGCTTTTTTGAATGAACTGTATATCGGAAGTTGCCACTCAGTCTAGGCGAGAGGGAGGGGTGCCCTGGTAGGCAAATCATGCATGTTGCATACAGTGATGGGCAGTAGCTTGTTACAAGTAGCTAAGCTACATAGCTTAACTACATTTTCCCGTAACTTGTAGTGTAGCTTACTACATTTGTTCTGGGAATAGCTTGTAGTGAAGGTACGGTACACTACTTGTTTCGAGTAGCTTGTAGTGAAGCTACACTACTTTTTTGAGTAAAGGAAAGTAGCTTACTACATTTTCCCACACACATTTTCAAATTCCACCCATTTTTAATATACATCCCAAAACTTAAACATGCCACCATCCTAGGTTCAAACCCACCCCTAAATTATTACTATTATTACTATTTAATTTTATTATTATGATAATTATTTAAAAAGTTGTACATTAAGTTGAGAATTTGAGATATATATATTTATATTATGTAATTAATTATTACCATCCTACTAGAAATACAGTATATTTATAGTTAATGGTCTCTGGGGATCTTTACTACAAATACTGTATGTTTGTAGTCGACACGTTAAGTCGACAAGTTAAATAGTAAGTGCATGAAACCATCAAATGCACGTACACGTACAGTACATGTATTGATGTATTTATGTTGCCAAATGGTCAGTAGTTTGTGATGTGTATCATGTCATAAACTAACAGCCTTGCGTTGTTGTTGTTGTTGTTGTTGTGATGGCAGGACGCCGAGAGAGGAAACGAACGCCAGAAAGAACGCGGAGCGAGCCGCCATGAGGGGTCACTTCAGGAGCAAGTACCAGCTGGGCAAGGTGTGATGTTCATGTACCCTTTTACTGTCATTCTCTTTCTTCTACTCCTCCCTGGAGGTAGATCTGAACACCTCCTTACCACTGGTCACTCACTGGTCTAGGATCAGATCCAGGGGCGGATCTAGGCATCCAAAACAACCCGAGATACCCAAGAAATTAAAAGTGCTTATATTTAAAATGGTGTGAATCACTACGACACTTACTACTACTAACTAACTACAGCTGTGTCACCACTAAACCAACAGCATTTGAATCATCATTGAAAACAGAAAACTCTTTGGGTCAGACCTTTAGCTTCATGCATGCTGCATGTCTGTTGCAACTTCAACAACTGATGTTGTTATTGATGCTTTAGTCGCCTAATAAAAGTCCTGTAAATGAAAATGGTATGGGTGCGGCTTCATCGCCCGTGGTGCGAAGCGTCACGGGCGATGAAGCCGCCCCCATACCATTTTTCTCTTGTCCCTCCAACATGTTCTCTTGCCCCCCAAATGGGACATGTTACATCCGCCCCTGATCTGATCAATGCTGCTCTCGTACACACTATAAAGCAGTCTACCTAGTAAAGCGTACTAAATATGACCGGTATCATATCATTGCTTTGACTAGGGTTTAATGCCGGGATACCAGGTTCCCGGGATGCCCGGTTACAACGGACTTAATTTTCCCGCTCAGGAATGCCTCCGGGACCCGTCTTCCCGGAGGTTATCATTTCTGTCTTAATTTTTCCACACAAATTGTGTTTTTTCCGATATCTATGAGTGGTCAAATATCAAATACTGTATAACCGTTGCATAATTTCCAAACATGACTGATAATTAGACTATGTAGCGAGGGCTACATGAACAGGAGATCAACCAAGCAAGCAACAACTTCCTTCTCAACGTGGAGAAGACAAAGGAGATCATTGTGGACTTTCGGAGAGCGCACACCCAGCACTCCCCACTGAGCATCAACGGAACTGCAGTGGAGAGAGTGAAGAGCACCAAATTCCTTGGTGTACACATCACAGAGGACCTCTCCTGGAACACGAACACCACAGCACTGGTCAAGAAGGCTCAGCAGCGCCTCTACTTCCTCCGTAGACTGAGAAGAGCCAGAGCCCCAGCCCCCATCATGTGCTCCTTCTACCGCGGCACGATCGAGAGCATCCTGACCAGCTGCATAACTGTGTGGTTCGGCGGGTGCACAGCATCCTGCAGAAAGTCCCTGCAGCGCACAGTGAGAGCAGCGGAGAAGATCGTGGGTGTCCCCCTTCTGTCCCTGCAGGACATCTACAACACACGGGTGACCCGCAGGGCGCTACAGATCGCAGGCGACACCACCCACCCTACGCACGGCTTCTTCAACCTCCTCCCATCAGGGAAGAGATTGAGGAGCCTCCGGGCAAGGACCAGCAGGTTGAACGATAGCTTCGTTGACCAAGCCGTCAGGATGCTGAACTCCCTCCCACTCCCTCGCACTGCGCACGCCACTGTGCACGCTCCCACTCCGCACCCCCCCATGCTGCCACTCCTCCCCCTACCACGGTGGGAGTGCACGCGCACACACGCACACGCTGAACTCCCTACACACACATGCACACGGACGCTGAACTTTCAACTACCCACTGCCCCTTACACATGCACACACACTCACGCACATGCACGCACTCACACATGGTCAAACACACATACAACTGAAGGACTGGATCGAACTGCTGCTATCCTATCCTATCCTATATCTTGCACATGTATACCTCACCTCATAGTAAGCTATATGTTGTTTTTAGTTGTAGCTATATGTACTGTAGTCTTGTATTTAGCTCTAGATTTTTAGCTGTAGTATACTGTAGTTTCTAGTAGTAGTTTTTAGTAGTTGTATATGTCCTGTCTAACTGTCTGTTAGCTTCACACTACTGCCACTTTATCACACCTGGTTAGCCAAGCACCTTCACCTCAGTTAGGGGCACTGTTCGCACCTTACTGGTCTGCTGCACTACTGTTTGTCTCGTCTATTGTCTCGACCTTGTCTTATTGTCTTGACTATTGTCTATTGCACTGTCTATTGTCTTGACTATTGTCTATTGCACTGTCTTGTCTATTGCACTGTGGAGAATGGAAACGCTATTTCATCCCTGTATATGTCCTGACATACACTGGAGTGACAAATAAAAAACCTTGAACCCTTGAACCTTGAACCAGATGCAGATCAGCTTATATACACTAGCAAAAATATGAACGTCTGAAGACTTGAACAGGATGTGCCTCTGTCTGTCTGACTCTCTCTCTCTTCTCTTTCTCTGACTCTCTCTCTTTCTTTTTCTCTGACTCTCTCTCTTTCTCTGACTCTCTGACTCTCTCTCTCTCTCTCTCTCTCTGACTCTCTTTCTCTGACTCTCTCTCTCTGACTCTCTCTCTCTTTCTTTTTCTCTGACTCTCTCTCTGACTCTCTCTCTTTCTCTGACTCTCTCTCTCTCTCTCTCTCTCTCTCTGACTCTCTCTCTCTTTCTCTTTCTCTGACTCTCTCTCTCTCTCTCTGACTCTCTCTCTCTCTTGCTCTCTCTCTTTCTCTGACTCTCTCTCTGACTCTCTCTCTCTTTCTCTGACTCTCTCTCTGACTCTCTCTCTCTTTCTCTGACTCTCTCTCTGACACTCTCTCTGACTCTCTTTCTCTGACTCTCTCTCTGACTCTTTCTC
This sequence comes from Benthosema pterotum, assembly GCA_039105355.1. Lineage (NCBI taxonomy): Eukaryota > Metazoa > Chordata > Actinopteri > Myctophiformes > Myctophidae > Benthosema > Benthosema pterotum. The sequence continues at coordinate 6,247,925 of CM076967.1, forward strand.
TGACTCTCTCTCTGACACTGTCTCTCTTTCTCTCTCTCTCTCTCTCTCTGACACTTTCTCTGTCTCTCTCTCTGACACTCTCTCTCTGTCTCTCTCTCTCTCTCTGTCTCTCTCTCTCTCTCTCTCTCTCTCTCTCTCTCTCTCTCTCTCTCTCTCTCTCTCTCTCTCTCTCTCTCTCTCTCTCTCCCCCTCCATCTCTCTCTCTCCATCAGAACCGTAAGGATGCTAAACACTTGCGCTCGGTGGGGGGGAAGGTGTCTCTCCCCACAGAGCTGTCCAAACTGATGCGTCCAAAATCCAACTCCCAGAATAAGGATGAAAAGACCTTCAGCCTGCTGAGTGCCTTCCAGAACCTCAGCTTCGGGACGGGGGAGAAGAAAAAAACACCCACCCCCACCCAGGTCCCCGTTCGCAGGACCTACAAACTCATATGACACACCCCCACCCAGGTCCCCGTTCGCAGGACCTACAAACTCATATGACACACCCCCACCCAGGTCCCCATTCGCAGGACCTACAAACTCATATGACACACCCCCACCCAGGTCCCCATTCGCAGGACCTACAAACTCATATGACACACCCCCACCCAGGTCCCCGTTCGCAGGACCTACAAACTCATATGACACACCCCCACCCAGGTCCCCGTTCGCAGGACCTACAAACTCATATGATACACCCCCACGCAGGTCCCCGTTCGCAGGACCTACAAACTCATATGACACAACAAGGCTCACACTCACTCCGTTCCCCATGTAAAGGTCTGGACACCTCCTCCTGCCCTGGGGCATCTGATGGCAAGTTTCCCATGTGTGATAGGTGTAAGCGGACATCCGGTAGGCCTGGCTAAAGCCAAACTGAATCAGCTGTTGGCAAAAAAATGCCTCAACATATGGGTCTGGAATAGAGGATTGGGGACATGACAGCAGTGTTGCTAACTTGGCACATTTGTTGCTATATTTAGCTTTTTTTCCAGACCTCCCCTAGTGCCAGAATTAGTGAAAAACTCCTGGCGGAAAATCTGGTGCTTTTTTTTCTGGTGAGTTGGGGTGAAATTGGTTGACAGGCGCCAGAGATAAAACCCTCGTTTTTCACCATTTCCCCCCCCCTATAATAGAGTCCTCCTTCCTTCCTAGAAAGGATCATTGGTAACTAAATGGAACCTTTTAGATCTGTAACTCTTGAGATCGTACCTAATTTTCAAAAAAATTAGGGTTAACCCTAACCCAGGAATAAAAGTTATTAACAGGAGCGTGCAGGAGCAGGAGTGACATTGACCTATAGCTGATAGTGACCATTTTCATGCTGCCAACCAAAAGGACAGCTACCGTAACCCTAAAAGGGCTTACAGACGGCGAGGAATAAATCGCGCATCCTAATTAATTTTCAATGGGACTGGCGTTTTTTGCTCAGAAAACGACCTGCGATAAAGAGAGCATTTAACGGCGGTCGTTTATCGCGCGGCGTCCACTGATTTTTGTTGCGTGCGTGCTTGTTTCGTGCATGCGCGTGAGAGTTTCTTGACAGCTCAATCCAGTGAGCTTTTTAAAGCGCCTGGCGTTAATCGACGGGCGATTTTCCTTATGTCGCCACTGCCGACATAAAGAAAAACGCCCGTTGATAATGTTTATCCTTGCCGTCTGGAAAGACCTTAACTCTTCAGTGAGGCAACACTCTTTTGACTTCTGTCAGCAACTATACTAATTGACTAACAAAAAAAACGTGAAAATCAGGAGCGGGACAGGAGTGGGAATAATTTGGAGTGGGAGCAGGACAGGATCAGGAGTCATTCTACAGGAGTGGGACAGGATGGGGTTTTATTTTAAACTCTGGTCCAGGATTGGGACAGGACAGGATTTTTTTTCTGTGGGAGTGGGATGGGACAGGAGTGGAGTTACTCCAGGAGTTACTCCAGAAAATTGGGGTGGACAGTCAGGACACAGTTTGCAAACATATTTGAATACTGTGTACTGATTGGCATTTTTTTTTTTTTTTTTTTTTTTTTTTGCCAACAGCTGATTCAGTTTGGCTTCAGCCAGGCTAGATCGCATGGCCATTAGTCACTTGAGCGACAGCCATGTCTTTCACACTTCCGGCACACTTCAGCCGTCCTGTACAATTCAAATCGCTCTGGTGAACTCTGGTGGCCTATTTTTTTTTTTAACCCTTAGTGTCCTGAACGCGTTTTGGTGTTTTATCTGTTGAAAAATAGCAGATCAACAAGCTCATGTCGCGCCACCGAGTGGCGCGACATGAGCTTGTTGTTCTGCTATTTTTGAAAAATTGTGAAAATGTGCTGCAAATCTCTGAATACATTATTTTGGAAGCAAACATTTTATCTCAATTTTTCGCTGCGTTTTTTTTTTTTTTTTTTTTTTTTTCAGATGGGGGGTCTGCAGCCAAATATGGATAATTCTGGTGGCTTGAAATATGATTTTTCTGAAAAACTAGAATCTATTGTCAGAAACTATAGAATCTAGTGTCAAAAACTCGATTCTAGCGTCAGAAAGTAGATTCTAGTGTCAAAAAGTAGATCCTAGCATCAGAAACTATCATTTAGTGTCAATAACTAGAATCTAGTGTCGGAAACTACTGTAGAATCTACCTTTATGAAAATGACAAATGACCACTTTGGGCCTCATTGGAACGCATGTGAGCTTGTAGATACTATTAGGCCTATTGTACATACAGCAGGGTTAGATAACACAGAATCATGACTGTTTTTTTTTTTTTTTTTTTTTTCAATTGACTTATGTCTATCTACTGTAGAATTATAGAGATATTAATCCTGTACATGATGTACAACTAGACTACATATTGTTTTGACACTACTATGTTGTTTATACTGGTCTGGCTAAGACATTTTATAATAATAAAAATAAAAACAATTGGTTGACCATGCACTTAATCATGTGTACGTAACCCTAACCTTAACCCTGTATATGTGCCATGTGTGTCTTTTAGAGGAAGGATGGTAACTATACTAGCCTGGTACCAGACTCCGTTTTTACGCTGTAGTTCAAAGTCAGCTTCAACACAACTGTGTCTGGCAAGGAGTCCATCTCCACGAGTGGGCGTGGCTTATGAAGGATGAAACACTGTCGAGGCTTCTGATTTGTTTACCTTCATTGGAGCAACATCCAATCAGAAAGAACGGCGCTACGCAACAGGTGACGTCAGGGAAATTCGAGTCAAGCAGGCGCTGGCCAGACTCAGTTGCCGGTAACATTCAGAAGTTGAATGTTGCAACGGCAAATGAGGCTGGAGTCAGGCTAGGTAACCACAGTTTTCCAATCCAAACCCATCAGTGTTAAAGGGGAATTCCACCCATTTTCAAAATTTTCCTGAGAGGATACAAATGTGAACCAAATGGACCCTAGCGGTTCCATTTGGTTCCATTTGTACTCCCTCAGGAAAAAAAGGGGTCTGAAAGAAAAATCATTAACATGGTGAAATACATCTTGATGATGTCGTCAGATGTATTTCACCATGTTAATGATTTTTTTCAGACCTCCATTTTTAAGGAAATATAGAATTGGGGGAACTTTTTTTATCATGTTCACACAACATCTATAAGGTATATTGATGACATATTATAGGGGAACTCCACCCATTTTAACGCTTTAAGTGTCCTTGAGCCAGATAGTGTGCAGGTTGGTGCCTTGCATGGTTTCCTCCACCATTTACAATGGGTGAATGTATTACACCTTATATATACAGTATAAAGGCACAATAGAAACGCAGCATTTTTTCTGTTTACATGAATAAATAAACAGGGCTTATTATGGGAAAATGATCCATTTTTACACTGTATCATTACAGCATGTAACCGTATTGCACAGCCTATGGTTCAAGAGTTTTTAGACCAGCCAACATGTGAAGTGGCCTGTCTGGTGCACGGAACACTGTAGCGCCACCATGAGGTGAGGGACTGTGGTCTTTTGGGTGGAATTCCCCTTTAAGAGACGTCCCCCCACTTCTAAAAGTACACTGTGTGTGTGTGCGCGTGCGTGTGCGTGTGTGTGTGCGTGTGTGTGTGTGTGTGTGTGTGTGTGTGTGTGTGTGTGTGTGCGCGCGCAACGTTGAACACCTATAGTATAAATTCTCCTGATTAGCTGCACGACAACACACACAGGCACGCACACTCACGGGCAAAAACAACACCTTGCCAAATCCTGCTACATTTCAGCTGTCAACACGGGGGGGGAGGGGGTCTTGGTGTGTGTGTGTGTGTGTGTGTGTGTGTGTGTGTGTGTGTGTGTGTGTGTGTGTGTGTGTGTGTGTGTGTGTGTGTGTGTGTGTGTGTGTACATGCATGCATGTCTGCATGCATGTACATGTGTGGGAGAAGGTGCACTATTCGTTCTTTATAGGTATTCCTGAATTATCCATGACTGCTATATTTTATACTTCCTTGTAGGTCTAATACAGTGTGTGGCCTCCAGTGGCGTTTCTAAGCAATTTGAAGCCCCAGGCAAGATTTTCCCTAGAGCCCCATCCCGCCCCATTTGGTAAGGGAAAATCTCCTGTGACATCATACCTATGACAGGCACAGTAAAATAGCGCCCCCAAGGGATAAAATTATGAACTATTTTGAAACTAAAGAACATATGTGTTTTAAATGTTCAAGTCTAGTCATATAAGACAAGTATAACGTATTTATCCATATGAGGCTTATTAGCCTGGTATCCTTTTAAAGCACATCTTCTCGTCGCCTCATGGCGCACCGGGCAACTGCCCAGTCTGCCTAATGGCAAAAACACCCCTGGTGGCCTCAAAGCAAGTGTGTGTGTGTGTGCCGTGTGTATGTGTATGTGTGTGTGTGTGCGTGTGTGTACGTGCATGCGTGTTGTGCGCTGTTGGACAGTGTTGGTTGTCTTTTTCTTGAACTCTGCCCTGCGTCCATAACTCACCACTATCAGCCTGTCTGCTGTGCGTCTGGTGGAAGGACGCAGAGAGAGGCCGATCGAGGCAGGGCCGGATCTAGGCATGGTGCTTATATTTGAAACCATTTGAAACACTACTACTACTGCTACTAACTAACTACAGTCATGGCACCACTAAACCAACAGCATTTCATCATTGAAAACAGACAACTCTCTGAGTCAGACCTTTAGCTTTATGCTGCGTGTCTTTTTTGCAACTTCAACAACAACTGACTGGATATTATCGATGCTTTCCTTGACTAATAAAAGTCGTGTAAGTGAAAATGGTGTGGGGGCGGCTTCATCGCCCGTGGCGCGAAGCGACACGGGCGATGAAGCCGCCCCCATACCATTTTCTCCTGCCCCCTCCCCCACCCCCCCAATTGGGAAATGTTACATCCGCCCCTGGGGCCGAAGGGGATCACATCCAGGCAGCACAGTGGACACAGAGAGAGTCCGAGGGGGATCCAATCCAATCCACAGTGGACACAGAGACACACACAGAGTCCATCTCACTGTGGGATCGAACCATGTGGAGTCGGTGTCCCTGGCGCGCCGTGTGTCCTCCTTCTCTACAGGAGACAGGAGGAGGCAGCAGGAGGAGGACGATGTCTTTCCCGCGGAGGATGCTGTGCGTTGGCGGCGCACAGCCGGAGCCGCTGGTCCTCGACGCGTCGAGGGACCACCACCACCACCAACGCGAGGACCACCACAGGAGGATAGAGGGGGACAAGGAGAGGTCCGAGGAGGAGGGGAAGAGGAAGAAGCAGACCAGAGGAGGAGGTGATGTAGCCTGGCGGGCAATTATTTTTTCCCAAGGGGCCACATGAGATACTATATAAAATATTGTGGAGGGCCAAGACTAAAGGCTGAACTAAAGTCTGCGTAGTTTTAAATTCAATTAGTAATTTCAAGACAAAAGTAAGAGTATTGAAGACTAAACCTTTTGATACCGGGGCCCTCTATTTTTTATTCAGTATTTGAGCCACAGAGGGCCATCATTTGATGACATTTTAGCCCTGCACAGATGCTAAAACTAAAGATTTATTTTCTTTTTTGTTCACAATACCAGGCTGGATTTGGGAAACGAAACAGGCAAACATAGATCTGTATCTGATTGTGGAGATTTTAGGTAATTCAGATGATGAATATTTTAACTCTTGAGAGCGTAAAAATGAAACCAAATGGACCCTTGCGGGTCCATTTGGTTTCATTTTTACGCTCTCAAAGAGTTACATCTGGTTAACCATCTCTCCATATTTAACTGGAACTCTCTCAAGGACCACTGGTGGTCCCTGGGCCGGTCAGAGTCAGCCAAAGGCCCCCGGGCCGCATAATGCCCAGGCATGCTCTAGGGTTTAATAGTCATAGGGCTCCATTTTCGTTACCATCTAAACCCTTATCCTAAACCTCTTATCATTTTTTTTACTATTTTGAAAAACTTTTTTGGAATTGTTCAACGTGCCAATCTATTGACACGTTGTGAGCTTGTAGACTGGCCATTTAAACTATTGTTTTTTTTTTTAATATATAGTTTAAAAAAGCAAAGAAGATAAGGGGTTTAGCGGTGACGAAAATGGAGCCCAAAGTCTTCACCACTGCTGAAACCAGGGGCGGATCTAGGCATAGGCATGGAGGGGCAATGCCCCCTAAATGCCCAAGTATTTGAAACACTAGGCTGCTCTACTGCTAGTAACTACAGTAACTACAGTTGTGTCACCACTAAACCAACAGCATTTCATCATTGAAAACAGAAAACTCTCTGAATCAGACCTTTAGCTTTATGCATGCTGCGTGTCTGTTGCAACTCCAACAACAACTGATGTTATTATTGATGCTTTACTTGCCTAATGGTCCTGTAACTGAAAAACACATACCATTTTCTTCTGCCCCCCCAATTGGGAAATGTTACATTCGCCCTTGGCTAAAACTCTTTTCTCTAAACCTGGGGGTTTTCAACCTTTTTGATACCATGATGCAGGGCCCACTATTTATTTAGCATTTGAGCCACGGACCATCGTTTGATGTTGACCCCAAACTAAAGATTTCCATTTAGGAGAGATAACTGACAAAAACAGACCCAAAGATAAAGATTTCTTTGTTTTTGTCCACAACTCCAATGACCACAACTGACCAATGACCGTTAATCTTCTACATTCTCTAATAGTCTATACTTGGGCTAATTCAGATGATTAATATTTGAACTCATGAGAATGTAAAATAAATAGTTAAAATAGCCAGTCTGCATTGACATGCCGTGAGCTTGTAGACTGCAGTGCTTAAAGCCAAAAAGAATCCCAACAATATTTTTTTTGTCTTTTGCAAACCTGCACTGATTTCATGAATCTATTTTGACTTGAGAGCTGCTACCAATGCCTTCTAAAACAGTTTTCTATGTCAGTGGTCCTCCATATTTCCTGTCAAGGACCAGTCTGTATATGGCCGCCTACCTGACCCCGTCTGAAAGTATGTAGTTCCAGGCAGGGGCGGATCTAGGCATGGGCATGGGGGGGGGGGGGGGGGGGGGGGGGGGCAATGCCCCCCTAAATGCCCAGTCTGCCCCATCAAACACGATGGCATGCAAAACAACCCAAGATATTTCAAATTGAAGTGCTGATATTTTCAATGATTTGAAACACTACTATTGCTACTAACTAAAGCTGTGTTGCAACTTCAACAACAAACTGATGTTATTATTGATGCTTAATTGCCTAATAAAAGACTTTGACCGCCCCTGGTTCCGGAAATGTTAGAAATGTTGACTGTGACAGAATATTCAATGATTTGCACCACACTTTCACAAATTTCACACACAAAAATAGCATATCTACAAGCTCAGAATGTCTTTAGTGTTTTAGTCTAGTTTTAATCAATTACTGTGGTTTTACAATACTAAATTTACAGTTGTTGGCAAAAGGTGTGCTTTTTGTAGATCTGCTATTTTCACCATGCAAACATACTGGATCTGTTGTCCACTAGTCCAGGAGATTTCAACCAGTGGTCCAGGGACCACCACCAGTGATACTTGAGAGGGTCCCAGGCTCCCAGCTGGTCCCCAGCTAAGTTGGTTAACCAGATGTAACTCTTGAGAGCGGGTCCATTTGGTTTCATGTTTACACTCTCAAGAGTTAAAATATTCATTGTGTGAATTAGTCTACACAACTAGAGAATGTAGAAGATTAATGGTCATTTTGATCTGTATGTTTGACTGTTTTGTTTCCCAAATCCAGCCTGGAATTGTGGACAAAAGCAAAAGAGATCTTTAGTTTTGGTGTCTGTGGGACTAAAATGTCCTCAAATGGTGGTCCGTGGCTAAAAAACTGAATAAATATCGGGCCCTGGTGTCAGCAAGGTTGAAAACCACTGCACTAGTCCCTTCATAACATCTTTAGCCTAGTACTTAGACAATACTTCGGCAGTATTTAGACATTTAGTCATCATAGCAATTAGTTTTCCATGTTTTTGTTTCACACTGTGCTGCAGCAGGAGGTGTGAGAGGCTTCGAGGAGATCCCCCACACAGGGAGGAGCGGCTGGGTCAACCTGCTGAAGTTCTGGAGAGAGGGACGCTTCCGCACGCTCCACAAGCACATGGAGAGGACCTTCAACACCCTGGGACCCATCTACAGGTACACAAAACACCCTGGCACCCACCCAACACCCTGGGACCATCTACAGGTACACAAAACACCCTGGGACCCATCTACAGGTACACAAAACACCCTGGGACCCATCTACAGGTACACAAAACACCCTGGGACCATCTACAGGTACACAAAACACCCTGGCACCCACCCAACACCCTGGGACCCATCTACAGGTACACAAAACACCCTGGGACCCATCTACAGGTACACAAAACACCCTGGGACCCATCTACAGGTACACAAAACACCCTGGCACCCACCCAACACCCTGGGACCCATCTACAGGTACACAAAACACCCTGGGACCCATCTACAGGTACACAAAACACCCTGGGACCCATCTACAGGTACACAAAACACCCTGGGACCCATCTACAGGTACACAAAACACCCTGAGACCATCTACAGGTACACAAAACACCCTGGGACCCATCTACAGGTACACAAAACACCCTGGGACCCATCTACAGGTACACAAAACACCCTGGGACCCACCCAACACCCTGGGACCCATCTACAGGTACACAAAACACCCTGGGACCCATCTACAGGTACACAAAACACCCTGGGACCATCTACAGGTACACAAAACACCCTGGGACCCATCTACAGGTACACAAAACACCCTGGGACCCATCTACAGGTACACAAAACACCCTGGGACCCACCCAACACACTGGGACCCATCTACAGGTACACAAAACACCCTGGGACCCACCTACAGGTACACAAAACACCCTGGGACCCATCTACAGGTACACAAAACACCCTGGGACCCATCTACAGGTACACAAAACACACTGGGACCATCTACAGGTACACAAAACACCCTGGCACCCACCTACAGGTACACAAAACACCCTGGGACCATCTACAGGTACACAAAACACACTGGGACCATCTACAGGTACACAAAACACCCTGGGACCATCTACAGGTACACAAAACACCCTGGGACCATCTACAGGTACACAAAAACACCCTGGGACCCACCCTACACACTGGGACCATCTACAGCACTGGTGTCAAACACAATGATTTAATCCGGCCCCAGGCTTGTAGAGCAAAAATGTCTGAGTCTATCAAAGTTCTCTTCTCTGAGCACTAGTCCGGTAGCTTCACAGCTGAGAGTACTTAATTGATTGGCATGTTGACTCGCAGAAAGTGTGTGTGTGTGTGTGTGTGTGTGAGTGTGTGTGTGTGTGTGTGTGTGTGTGTGTGTGTGGGGGGGGGGGTCAGCAGTAACCTGACCCCGCCAGATGGGGCAGCAGAAACAGCGTTCGAGAGACGCGAATAACCCCAATAAACCTCACGGTAATCGGCAGCTTACCGAGAAGAACACACAAGGAGCAGGAAGGAGGAGGAGGAGGACGTCCCCACGGAAAGAAGAACGACGGCGACGACGTCGGGGAGATTAAAACCCACGTCTGCGAGACGTGCGAGCGGAGCTTCGCCAGGCAGAGCTACCTGGACGCGCACCGGCGCTGCCTCCACACCGGTGAGCGTCCGTACCGCTGCACGCTCTGCGAGCGGCGCTTCACGGCGTCCAGCGACCTCACCAAGCACCGGCTCGTCCACACCGGACTGAAACCTTTCCACTGCGCAGAGTGCGGCAAGAGCTTCAACAAGAAGGGCAGCCTGCACCGGCACCGCCGCATCCACGCCGGGGTGAGGGCCCACGGCTGCACGCACTGCGTCCGGCGCTTCGTGGAGGTGGGCGACCTGCGCATCCACCTGCGCACGCACACCAGGGAGAAGCCGTACTGCTGCAGGCACTGCGACAGGAGGTTCACGACGATCGGGGAGCTCCGGGTGCACCTGCGGCTGCACAGCGGGGAGAAGCCTTACAGTTGTCCACACTGCGGCAGGCGTTTCGCGGTGGTGGGCAGCTTGAAAAAGCACCAGCGCGTCCATGCTGGAGGAGGAGGAGGGGGGAGACGTCGCCGGCGCGAAAACAAAAACCAGTGTGACATGATGCAAGGCTAATCTAAGAAGGCTAGAAAGGGAGGTAGGAAGTAGGCCACCTGCGGTGGCGTCCACATTGGTTTCCATGGAAGGAAACGGACATGCGCAGTACAGACCAAGAAGTTTGACGCTGGCAAACTGTACTGCGCGTGTCCGTTTCTTTCCATGGATCAATGTGGACGCCACCCGTAGGAGGCTCCGCCTACTTCCCTCCTTTCTAGCCTTCTTAAATTAGCCTTGACATGATCAGTCTAAAGAACATTAGTATACCTTTACCAACTGTACACTTTTCTTGTATATGTTTATTATTAGTGGGGTTGCCTCAAGAGGAACCCCACTATTGTTATTGTGTTGCGTTTTCTTTATTCTTTAACCTTTTTTCACCTTGTGATGGTAAAATGTAATCATTTGATTGGCTGACCAAGGAACATTGAAATGATTCGATTGGTTGAGCAAGTAAGGTGATGTACGATCAATGTCACCATTCACCATTACAACATCAGTGACCATTAACCCACTTCTACGCCATGTAAAAAATATAGAGTATAATATTATTATTATACTCTACTTTTCTTGTATTTATTTATTGTCTTTGACAGCCGTTCCCCAGAGGGAGGTGACTGGAGTTGTCAGTGTGGAATGTGTGTGATTTTTTTCCCCCAGACCTCCCTTTTTAGGATACAATGGTTTCCCTGAAAAAAAAAAAAAAAAACTTTACTGTATTCATGTTGCACCAGATCAAACAGACACATTGAGTAAAGGCACGGTCAATTACTATATTGTGCTTTACTAATCTCTGGAAAATCTTACTTTACTGAATTTTATATTCTGGGCAAATTAATTCATTGATCTATGCGGAGAGGAAAGTGTTGATGAACAAATAGTACAAATAGTAAATTTGTTTATTACTAGCACTGTACATTATATAACAATAGTACAGCGAGAGAATTTTGAGAGCCTTTACTGTCTATGAGAGAGTTGATTGAAGTACCCCTTTTAAAGTGTGAATTTCAATATAACAGCATTTCTGGTGAAATGTTGCACAATTAACTTTGCGCAATAGAGTTTACACTCATTGTGAAAGTGCATTGACGTTATAGACGGCAGCTATGATCCATTCATTTCAAAAGAAGAAGGGAAATGAATCCATCACTGACATTCTGACATCTATAAACAGTGTGATAAGTCGCTCTGAGCCTCTCACTGTTCACAGAATTTGGACAAGACAATTCTCTGACTAACGTCTCTTCAACAATCTAAAACAGGTACGGGTAGCTCTTTATTTTTATTTTATTTCATCTATTGTATAGACATGTAACAGTGATTGCTATCTAAATTCATAACAAAGGTCGCCAAGCTTTTTTGACGTGAAGTATAATTAAACTGGCCCACGACATGGTATTATTTTCTCCATGTTATATCGTTTTAATTGTTGATTAGTCACCTTTACAATAAGGTGACAACAAGTCAAGAAAGTGCCAAAACCCAGGCTTATTATGCACACACCTGTGACTGTCACACACACCTGCCAGTGCTTGAAGTTCAAAACAAGAGTGAATGCCAACAGAATGTTATGTTTTGGCACATTTAGCAGGCTTACTCATTCCAGGAATGTCTGATCTCTACACCCTACCATATTGTAAAGTGACTAATCAATGATTAAAGTGACATACAGTAAGTTACCAATTTGATGTTATTCAGGTTGATAAAATAATTTCATCAGCTGTATTTAGTAATTGGCTTCATTTTACACTCTTCACAGTTAAAGATCTAAGAGGGTCCAAAAGATCATAAATAGCACATTGTGAGCTAATAGATTGCTAATAGATTGCCATCTATCTCAAACGATTATAGCTCGTATTTTCAAACAATTATAGCTGGGTCAATTCTTGACCATTTCTTACCATTCAACATGTTATGTTGAAAAAACATGTTCTATGTTTTTTTGCTGTATGTGGTGAGCATTTATCCCAAATCTAGGAAACGTTATTAAAGTAAATTGCAAACAATCAGGAAATTCTCAGCAAAAACAGACGTCTGTTTGATCATTAATATCTCGGTGAATTTTGGGCCATTTTTTTACATTTTAAAATACAGTGTGACGGGCAAACATCACTCTCTCAGATGTTGTATTGAATATGCGGGTAGGTCTTCTGTACGAAGCGGGATCAAGCAAAATGTAACTGTCTATTTGACGAAATTAGCAACTTAATGGACTGCGTGACAAACACGCCTATGACCACACCTTCAGTCACAAATAAGGGTGTTGGCATAAAGAATAGTGGCTAAGGGAAGAGGAAAGGTGACGAAAATACCAATAGGGAATTCGTTGCGTTTTTTGGGCAGCGTTGGGGACAACCCATGGAGCGAAAAATGAGCCCATGGTGTGTTAAGACAAAGCATGACCTAATCGTTTTATTTTCAGTTTCAGGACGATGGTGAATATGACCACACCCGCTGTTTATCACCGTGACTCACACTACACTCACACTATGACCACACCCGCTGCTGGGGCTGACGATGAAATCTACAAATCCGTCCGCATCATGTCCATGGTCATCTACAGCGTGGTGTGTGTGCTGGGCGTGTTGGGGAACGGCGTGGTCATCTGGGCGACGGGCTTCAGGATGAAGAAAACCGTCAGCACCGTTTGGTACCTCAACCTGGCTGTGGCCGACTTCCTGCTCACTGCATCCCTACCTCTGAATATCACTGAGGTAGCTCTGGACTACCAGTGGCCTTTTGGCTGGTTCATGTGCAAGATGGACCATTTAGTTTTCTACATGAACATGTACGCCAGTATCTACACTCTGGTGGTCATCAGTGTGGACAGGTGTGTTGGTGTGGTGTGTCCAGTGTGGGCGCGTTGCAGTGGTCACCGCACCGTCAGAAAGGCATCCTGGGTCAGTCTGGGGGTCTGGGTGATGGCCTTGGCTCCCAGTTTACATCACGTTTCATCGGATGGATACGGGAGCTGCTGGGGCCTTCCTGGCTTCCACCTTGTCGTCGCTAACTTCGTCGTGGGATTCGTGTTTCCTTTCTCCATCATCGTCTCCTGCTATTCTGTCGTCATCTACTGGCTCAGGAATAATCGCTCTCTGGCCAGCCAATCGAGCCGCTCCTTCAGAATCATAGCAGCTGTCATCACCGCGTTCTTCGTGTGCTGGATCCCTGTTCAAATCGTGCAGCTGATTTTTGTGTATTACATGGACGGTCCGAGGGTGCACCCACTGCTTCGTGTGATGTCCTTCGTGCATCCCATAGCCCTCACCCTGGCTCTGGCCAACAGCTGTGTGAACCCGCTGCTGTACATGTTCAGTCATGGTTTCAAGGAGGTGTTCTACAACAGGTCCATCGTGAAGGTTCTGGAGAAAGCCTTCGCTGAAGAACCTCCTCAGAACAACGACACTCCCACAGACCCAGACATCACCTCCTATATGCTATCGACCTGTCTGAGATGGAGGGTTAGTCCACCAGTCCGCCCGTAACCCAAAATCTGGGCCCCTAAACCGAGAACTGCCCAAAACCCAAGACCCGTTAAGGAGACTGCCCTGTCCGAGACACTGGATTAGGGACTTCTTGGAGGCTGGAACAACATACTGTATTTTCAGATGTGGAAGGTTGCCAATAGATCTTGCCACAAGCCCCTTTGTTTTACAATTTCCAGCTGGGCTCATTTATTCAAATGTAAATATGATGGACGTTACACATTAAATGCTGGTTCATTTTGGGAACCAGACCTTCAAAATCTCTTCCAAATCTGTCAACAAGGCCTGTCGTATGCACTGGAAAAATATGTGTGTGACATTTATTCTTTAAAACAATGTTTTATCATGTCTATCACATGATGTTATGCTTAGCAGTGATTCGACCATAGCAGTTTGGGGAGGGGCTTACTGGAAGTTTTATATCCATAAGGAAATCTGTCTGTCTGAATGAATGAAAACCTGAAACCACCGTAACTCCTCACTGGCTGCACCAATCGCTCTGACTTTTCACATGGCCCTTTTTTCAAATTAACACATTGTTGATCAATAATGCATTTATTTATGCATTAAATTTTCCCATCGCTACCTGTGTGTAGCAGGGACATGCAACTTTTGTGGTGTGACCTATTACATCATAATACCCACTGTACATATTTTGGTGTTCATATTTTCAAACGGGTAAGGTCCTAGTTATAGATAATTCAGGGGGTCCTTGACATGAAATAGTACCAGGCAGTGACATATAGGAACATGAGGCTTTTTTAACAGAAATCTGCCATGTTTTCTAAGATGTTTAGTACAAGCTCAGGTGATCTCCGGTGGAAATGCCTTTATTTGTTTACTGTGAATTCCAGGGTTTACCCAAACAAGAGATAGTTAGGAACCAAATGGAACCTTATGGGTCTGTAACTCTGAGAATGGAATTGTGTAGATGTTTAAATGGCTTTGCTTCTCCATTTGTACACTCTCTGAGTTAAATTAACATTGATGTCATATACAGTATAAACTGGAGGTCTCAGAGATATAAATGCCATTCTGCAACTAATCTGATTGACACTTTACCTAATAAAAGTTAAACACATATATTTTGAATGTGAAATAGCGTGGTACTGGTTGGCATGAGGCCTGGAGTTCCGGAGGTTGTATAAAATACACTACAAACGCTATCTGGCTTTCAGCTGAAAAATAGTCCTTTTGCCATAATGCGAAGCGCGGTCTGTTGAGTGAGTACACCAAGGTTTTAAGAAAGTGTTGGATGCTAGTACTGTAACATTTGTTGAGCAATTTTCATGATGCGTAATACCCAAAAAAATGACTGCAATACCAGTCATCAAAAATTTGTTCAGTCAGCACATTTGGACAAATTTTATGACCGTTTTTTTTTTTTTTTTTTTTTTTTTTTTTGCTAAAGTAATGCTTGTAATAGATTTGTCATCATGACACGCCCTATAGTCTAGACATATTAACATGCTGCATAAAATGTTCTGACTCTTTGCTTTCTATAGCTTGTTAATGGTACAGGGGGGGGGGGGGGGGGGGGGGGCAGGTACGTGTCTCAAATTCCACTCATTTTGAATATTTTACCATGTCATTAATATACCTTAGAGATGTTGTGTGGACATGATTTTTAAAAAAAAGGTTCACGTTTGTACACTCTCAGAAAAAAAAAAAAGAAAATGGGTGGAATTCACTTTTAATGAGTTTCCTTTTTTCTGGAGTGTACAAATGGAACCATGGAACCCCATTTGGTTCACATTTGTACACGAATGAAAATGGGTGGAAGTGCCACTACAACACTGTCTATTGGACAATAAGATTGGCATGTGTGTGCGTGTGCGCGTGCATGCGTGTGCGCGTGCATGCGTGTGCATGCGTGTGCATGCATGTGCATGTGTGTGTGTCTAGGGAGTACCTGGGCACTCAGAGCAGTGTGAACATCATGCTACCGGCTGACATCAGTGAGCTGTTCCGTGCCGAGGGGCTGCACCCTCGCAGGATGACCCTTCAACCCTGGGCCACGCACCGCGAGACACGACAACACAGCAAGGGAGTCTTCCTCAAGTCAGTCCTCTGTGTGTGTGTGCGCGTACGTGTGTGTGTGGTGTGTGTGTGTGTGTGTGTGTGTGTGTGTGTGTGTGTGTGTGTGTGCGCGTGTGTGTGTGTGTGTGTGCAGGGGTGTTTTTGCCATTAGGCAGACTAGGCAGTTTCCTAGGGCGCCATGATGGTAGGGGGGTGAGGTGAGGGGGCGACCACCAGACATGCTTTAAAAGGATCCCAGGCAAATAAGCCTCACATTATACTTATCCTGTATAACTAGCATTGAACATTTAAAACACATACTATGTTATTTAGTTTAAAAATAGTACATAATTTTATCCCTTGGGCGCCATTTTACAGGAGATTTTCCCTGGAACCCCCCCTTACCAAATGGCTCCAGGGAAAATCTTGGCTAGGGCTCCAAATTGCTTAGAAACGCCACTGCGTGTGTGTGTGTGTGTGTGTGTGTGTGTGTGTGTGTGTGTGTGTGTGTGTGTGTGTGTGTGTGTGTGTGTGTGTGTGTGTGTGTGTGTGTGCGCGTGTGTGTGGGGAATGAAGTATTTGCATGTTTTTCTCGAGTACAAGTGTCAATACTCCTGTGAACAAAAAAGATTGTAAGTAAACTCAATTCAAAATTGACTTAACACACCGACCGCCATTGCCAGTGATAGCTGCTATTTAAACGATATAAAACAATACACCCCTTGCCATTGCCAAGATCATCAGCAAACATTTTCATTCCTAGTGTTTTATCGGTTAGAAGCAACTGAGCATTTTTGTAGTTTATTAGGCATCTAAAGGGTGGTCTACAAATAGGGGCAGATCTAGACATGGACATGGGGGGGGGGGGGGGGGGGGGGCAGTGCCCCCCTAAATGCCCAGCCTGCCCCACCAAACATAAGCCATGCAAAACAACGATATTTTAAATATAAAAGTGCTTACATTTAAAATGATTTGGAACACTTCCATTGCTACTAACTAACCACAGCTGCGTAACCACTAAACCAACAGCATTTCATCATTGAAAACAGAAAACTCTCTGAGTCAGACCTTTAGCTTTATGCATGCTGCGTGTCTGTTGCAACTTCAACAACAACTGATGTTATTATTGATGTTTTACTAGACTAATAAAAGTCCAGTATAAGCGAAAATGGTATGGGTTTGGGGGAGGGGCAGGAGAAAATGGTATGGGTGCGGTTTCATGAAGCCACACCCATATGGCTTATGTTGTCACAGTTGCACTTACTTTACTGCTCTAGTCTGTTGCACTATGTCACTTACTGTTTCTTGTATTGCTTGTTTTCTTGTCCTTTTTCTTGCACTGTCTATTGTCTTATTGCACTGGGGAACAATGGAAACGTTATTTCATCCCTGTATAGAGCTGTCCTGACATACACTGGAGTGACAATAAAGAACCTTGAAATGCATAAATGTCTCCTCCCCTGTCTCTCTCTGGTCCAACAGGAACGGAGAGGAGTGGCGCTCCGACCGCATCCAGCTCAACAGGGAGGTGATGGTGTCGTCGGCGGTGAAGCGCTTCCTCCCCCTGCTGGACCACGTGTGTCAGGACATGTGTGTGCTGCTGAGGAACAGGGTCAGGGCGGAGGGGAGGGGCGGCACTCTGACCTTTGACCCCAGCCTCGACCTGTTCCGCTTCGCACTGGAGGGTCAGTCAGTCCGTCCGTCCATTCGTGTGTGTGTGTGTTTCCACAACAGTGGTTTTCAACCCGGGGACCACCAGTGGTCCTGAGAAAGTTCCAGGTGGTCCCCATGCAGGCTAAGTGATGGAAAGTTTGTTAACCAGATGTAACTCTTTGAGAGCGTAAACATGAAACCAAATGGACCCTTGCGGGTCCATTTGGTTTCATGTTTACGCTCTCAAGAGTTAAAATATTCATCATGTGAATTAGCCCCAAGTCTACACAACTAGAGAATGTAGAAGATTAATGGCTATTTTTATGATCGGTATATGTTTGTCTGTTTTGTTTCCCAAATTCAGCCTGGAATTGTGTACAAAAGCAAAAGAAATCTTTAGTTTTGGGGGCCTGTAGGGATAAAAATAATGTCCTCAAATGGTGGTCTGTGGCTCAAATGCTGAATAAATCGTGGGCCCTGGTATCAAAAAGGTTGAAAACCATTCGCTCCGTAACCTCGACAAGCCCCACCCATTGGTATTCATTTCAGTGGAAGTTGTTCTGTGGCATTTAGAATTTAAAGCACCTTGAAGCATAGGCGGATCTAGAAATTATGGGACCCTGGCTGGGCCGACACCAGCCAAACGGCTCCTGTCTGTACAGTCGGTCTGTCTGACTGTATAGTCTGTATAGTCTGTCTGTCTAACCCTACGTTTTAACGGCAGGGATGGATTAAAAAACGTCGCCCGACATGAGCGACGGTCATTACCGTAAATTCTCGCTTAGAATGGCATGCAAAATGAGTACCGTAAACGACGGTGCTGTGGTGCACTGAAAAAAATAGTATGGTGGAGGAGGAAGTGGGACGGAACTAGGAACCAAACTGCTCGCCAAAAGCTCGCCAATTTTTAGCTTTCCGGGCGACGTTGCCCGCCCACGTCGCCTGACGTCGCCCGTTATGCTGCTGTCGCCCGAATCGGCGGCTCCCATAGAGAAATAATGGATGTCGGGCGACGTCGCTTTATGATCCCGCCATTAAAACGTAGGGTCAGTGCAGTTATTACAGCTGTTTTCTCTAAATATCTGCACCTTTCATCTCTTCAATTTGTCGATGCATCGGACTAATGCACTTCTGTTTGTGTGTGTGTGTGTGTCTGTGTGTGTTTGTATGTGTATCCATGTGTGTGTGTGTGTGTGTGTGTGTGTGTGTGTGTGTGTGTGTGCGTGCCTGACTGCGTGTGCGTGCATGTGTGTGTGTGTGCGTGCATGTGTGTGTGTCTGTGTGCGTGTGCGTTTGCATGCGTGCGTGCATGCCTGTTTGTGTGTGTGTGCGTACATCTGTCTGTGTGTGCATGCGTGCATCCAGCCAGCTGCCATGTCCTGTACGGGGAGCGTATGGGCCTCCTGTCCTCCCAGCCCTCCCAGGAGTCCATGCGTTTCATCTGGATGGTGGAGCGCATGCTGTCCACCACCCCCCCGCTCCTCTACCTGCCCCCCCGCCTGCTGCACCGGCTGCGCGCCCCCCTGTGGACGCAGCACGCCGCCGCGTGGGACCACATCTTTGCCCACGGTCAGTCCATTTGGTTTCATTTTTACACTCTCAAGAGTTAAAATATTCATCATCTTAATTAGCCAAGCCTACACAACTAGAGAATGTAGAAGATTAATGGTTGACTGTTTTGTTTCCCAAATCCAGCCTGGAATTGTGGACAAAAGCAAAATAAATCTTTAGTTTTGGGGTCTGTGTGGGGCTAAAATGTCCTCAAATGGTGGTCCGTGGCTCAAATTCCGAATAAAAAGTGGGCCCTGGAATGAAAAAGGTTGAAAACCCAGGGTTTAAGAACAACTTTGTTTTGTTTTTTCAACCAAGGTTCATGTTTTAAGTTGTTATTATAGAAAGTAAAAGAGGGGTGTGAATTGTTTCACATTCCTTGCTTTCTTTAGTTTTAGAGATTTTAGCTATTTGAGGGGACATTCGAACATGATGTCTGAGTACTATTTGTTTACAAAAGCAACATGAATGTGATCCACTTGATCAAAGTGGCTCAAAAGTTAAACGTATTAATAAACAACAGTTTGTTATTAACATAGTTAAGTTACAATACCTTTGATTCCAACCAACACAGCAGGGCTGTAAAAACAGCGTCTAAAGGCTCATTCAGAGTTTGGAACGCGAACAGGTCTGACACTTTTTGATGTCCCCCTAGCAACAGTGCCACTTAATCTTAGCTTGTAGTTCCCCCCTAGAATAAGTAATACAGTAAATGAGACTTGATTGTTACTGGAATAAGACATGCCAAGAGCTTCCATTTCATCCCATTTACACTCTATTGTGATATGAAGTGATATCAAAATAATTTTATTCAACAATGTTAATAGCAACATTTTTAAATTAAAACAATAACCGGATTTTGGCTTAAATGACTGAGTGAAAAATTAGTTTTGGAAAAAGGGGGTCCTACCTCATCCTACTCAGCTATAGACAGTTAACACAGGAGTTAAATGTATTCCTTGAATTCATGGAAGCCAGTAAATAATTTGATGACAAATTATAGAAAATAAGTAATTATTTAACTTCTGCAGTTGTCAAGATAATTTCACAAGAACACTTGCAACGAGACAGATTGACAGAAAGTAATATAGAAAGTAGTGCAGTAATGCAGAAAGAAAAGTATAATATATTAGATGTGTTTGTTTGTAAGCAATCTATTTATATTAAGTTACTTTTCGTGATACCCGGTATATTACGTAATATATTGAAGGGGAATTCCACCCAGTTTCAACAGAGCGTACAACAGAGCGTACAAATGCAACCAAATGAACCCTAACGGGTTCATTTGGTTCCATTTGTACGCTCTCAGAAAAAGAAGCGTCTAAAGAAATCCATTAACACGGTGAAAATACATCTTGATGATGTCATCAAGATGTTTCACCATGTTAATGATTTTCTTCAGACCTCCATTTCTAGGAAACACAGAATGGGGAAACGTTTTTTTATCATGTCCACCCAACACCTCTAGGGTATACTAATGACATATTACAGGGGCTTTCAACAGGTGGTCCGGGGACCACCAGTGGTCCTTGAAAAGGCTCCAGGTGGTGCCCACTGCCCAGGCTAAATGATGGAAAGTTGGTTAACCAGTGTAACTCTTGAGAATGTAAAAATGAAACCAAATGGACCCTTGCGGGTCCATTTGGTTTCATTTTTACACTCTCAAGAGTTAAAATATTCGTCATCTGAAGTAGCACCACTTAATTAAGAAGTTTACACTGTTTTGTTGGCTAAATACAGCCTGGAATTGTGGACAAAACC
Source organism: Benthosema pterotum (assembly GCA_039105355.1). NCBI lineage: Eukaryota > Metazoa > Chordata > Actinopteri > Myctophiformes > Myctophidae > Benthosema > Benthosema pterotum. Next base: position 6,268,932 of record CM076967.1, read on the forward strand.
AAACGAATTCTTTAATTTTACGTCTTTGGTGTGAAAATGTAATCAAATGGTGGTCCGTGGCTCAAATGCTGAATAAATGGTGGTCCCTGGAGTCAAAAACGTTGAAAACCCCTGCTCTAGGGTATACTAATGACATATTAGAATGTTGCCCTTTAAGTTACGTAGTGCGTAGTGTCCCAACACTGGTAATGGATCCATTAAATGTCCTCGTCCTGAAATAAATGCCGGAAGGCTGATGACGTGTCTCTGGTCCTCTCAGCGGAGGCCAGGATCCAGCGGGGGTCCCAGCGCATGTCTCAGACGGCAGGAGGACAGCTGAGGACGGCGGGGTCAGAGGTCACAGAGCAGACAGGAGGAGGACACTTCAAGGGCGTCCTGCGTCAGCTGCTGGAGAAAGGACAGCTGTCCCCCGACCTGATCAAAGCCAACATCACCGAGCTGATGGCCGGGAGTGTAGACACCGTACGTACCGCGCACGTGTGTGTGTGTGTGTGTGTGTGTGTGTGTGTGTGTGTGTGTGTGTGTGTGTGTTTGTGTTTGTGTTTGTGTTTGTGTGTGTGTGTGTGTGTGTGTGTGTGTGTGTGTGTGTGTGTGTGTGTGTGTGTGTGTGTGTGTGTGTGTGTGTGTGTGTGTGTGTGTGTGTGTGTGTCTGAGGGAGAATTTTGGTTGGGCTGTTTGTTACGTCTCTCCCCCCACTGTAGAGTATATGCGTGTGCATGTCTTGTTACCTGGGGTGTGGGGGAGTAGCCTGATTGTCAGACTCTGAGCCATGGCTCAAGAGTCTGACATTGGCCCCATTGTAACCGATTTACGAGGAGGCGGGCCCTTGATTTTCCCTCAACCAATCACTGGAGATCAGCGAACCTGTCTTCCTGTGATGTTGCTTGCAGTCGACAACAACAGTTAACACTTAATCAGCACAGTGACTAACTGACTAACAGTGCAGTTGGCGTCGGACATTTTCACTACAGTATTTATAACTAAATGCAGTACATCCATTCAGTTTCATTGTTACAATGAAACTGAATGGATGTGTGCTGTTTTTATGGGCAACTGTTCCGTTGTGGCAGTTAGATGATCTTCGACGTCTGTGTCGAAAACGGCCCTTGGTGTTGATTGATTTTTTCAGACCTTGGCTATTTTCTTCAGACCACCTCCAACTCCTTCGCTCATTGGACGAGCCGTTTTTCCGGACAAGATAAATTGAAACTCGTCATCACAACACCAGACCACAGAACCCAGCGGAGTGGGCGGGGCCCAACGGAGTAGATGGGGTCTGAATCCAGGCTAGTGGGGGGGGGGGGCTTTTTCACCCCAAATCACACAAATCCCTAAATGCTCATCCTCCTCTCCTCAGACGGCGGTTCCGCTGCAGTTTGCTCTGTATGAGTTGGGTCGGAACCCAGAGGTCCAGGACGCAGTGCGACAGCAGGCCAGAGCAGCCTGGTCCCAGGCTGGAGGCGACGCTCACAGGGCCCTGCAGGGGGCGCCGCTGCTCAAAGGAACGGTCAAAGAGACACTCAGGTCAGTGGCATACTGATGGCTCGCTCGCTCGCGCTGCTGGCCAATCGGGAGCGAGGTCGTTACGTGGCGGCCATCTTGTGAGAGGAGAGCATGACATGGGGCCTATGAGCCTATTACGATAATTTGTTTATTTTTCAACCGATTTTCAAACGGATTGGTTTGTTGTAAACATTAGAAACGTCTGCATCATATGAGCCGTTACACAATGTTTTTTAGAAATACAATTTAGCAAAAAATCATAGCCATGTTGATAACGTTCATAATCATAATAATAAAATCCATTTGTAAATCCATCAAGTTTTGAGTGAGTTATAGCTGTTTTTGTTTGGGCTGCGATAAAGCATACTGTATTGAGTCCGGACGGTATGACTAGACGTGGAGTAACACTGTGCACGTTCACTTGCGTGCTTGTGGGTCCTGTGTGTGTGTGTGTGTGTGTGTGTGTGTGTGTGTGTGTGTGTGTGTGTGTGTGTGTGTGTGTGTGTGTGTGTGTGTGTGTGTGTGTGTGTGTGTGTGCGTAGGTTGTATCCAGTAGGAATCACACTCCAGCGTTATCCAGTGAGAGACATCGTTCTGCAGAACTACCACGTACCTGCAGGAGTGAGTCTTCACCACGCATACGCACACACGCACGCGCGCATTCAAAAGCACATGCACGCACACATGCACACACGTTGTTGACATTTTCAAATCTCAACTCTTTGTTCTCAGGAGTGACAGCGACATCCGATAGTGACCAACGACTATAGTCTTATTTGTGTGACCACCAGGTCGCAGCCTATATGCTTCTGGTTGCAGAGTGGCTTACTTTTTTTGATAAGCCCTTGAAGGCCCAGTGTTGCTTTTTAGCACTAACTGATTGTTTTTTTCACATAAATATCACGATTGATGTCATTGATTGATGACATTGTTTAGTACTTCATTGCAATTGGTCATGATATTTGCATAGAAATATCCCCCCAGAGGCTGCAAATAATCTCTGAGCTTAGTGCAATTTTTGATTATTTTTAACATTTGACCTTTAGCCTTTAACCCTAATAAAAGTTTAAAAAAATGACTAGTTGCCTATGGTCGTGACTAGTGGCCTATGATCGCAACTAAGCAACTAGTTGCAACCTGGTCGTGACTAGTGGCCTATGATCGCAACTAAGCCACTAGTTGCAACCTGGCCGCGACTAGTTGCCTATGATCGCAACTAAGCCACTAGTTGCAACCTGGTCGTGACTAGTTGCCCTACTTGCCTATGATCGCGACTAGTATGCAGCTAGTCTTAACCTGGTAGTAGGTCGCTGTTTGATCTGTCCCTTCCTGGTTGCGTGCAATGACTATCTAATAAGGACAAGAAGCCAAGACACCTATGGGGGAGTCCACATTGGTTCATGGGAGGACACAGCCATGCGCAGTACATTCCAGGAAGTTTGACGCATGGCAAACCATCCAAGAGACCAATGGCCAGTGTTGTAGTGGTACTTTTAGAAGTGGGGGGACGCCTCTGAAAGGGGAATTCCCCCCATTTTTTTTCTGAGAGTGTACAAATGTGAACCAAATGGACCCTAGCGGGTCCATTTGGTTCCATTTGTACACTCTCAGAAAAAAGGAAACTCATTAACATGGTGAAACACATCTTGATGATGTCATCAAGATGTATTTCACCATGCTAATGATTTTTTTCCAGACCCAAAAATATTTTAGATGTGAGAAGTGGTGGGACGTCGTCCCCCCGCGTCCCCCCTCCACTACACCCCTGCCAATGGCATGCATGGTTTGCAAGCGTCAAACTTCCTGGAATGTACTGCGCATGTCTGTTTCCTCCCATGAACCAATGTGCACTCCCCCGTAGGTGTCTTGGCTTCTTGTCCTTATTAGATAGTCATTGGTTGTGTGTCCAGACCATGGTCCAGGCCTGTATCTACCCGATGGGGAGGAGCAGTGAGGTGTTTGAGGATCCACAGAGGTTCGATCCCGGGCGGTGGGAGCGCGCCGGGGCAGGAGGAGGAGGAGGAGGAGGAGGGGGAGGGGCGGAGACGGCGTTCCGCTCGCTGGCGTTCGGCTTCGGGGCGCGGCAGTGTGTCGGCCGGCGCATCGCAGAGAACGAGATGCAGCTGCTGCTCATGCACGTGAGTGATGTGTGTGTGAGTGCGGGCCTGTGTGTGCACGTTGGGGAAAAAAAGTTGTGCACATTTTCGCAAAGCATATCGTAGATCATTGGTTTTCAACCATTTTTATACCAGGGCCCACTTTTATTTTGTATTGTACAGCTACGGACCACCACTTCATGGAGTTTAGTCTCTCGGACCCAAAGCTAAGGATTCTCAATTTTGTGTCCACAATTTAGAGATAACTGGCAAAACGGCAACTTCTTTTTAGATTCTTGAAACTTAAAGGTAGGGGAAGTGATTTCACTTTTGTCAGATATCACCCAAAATATTTTTTTTTCTGTTAAAATGCTCTATTATAAGGTGTGCAGACCATATACGGGGTTTCCCCCTCCCCCACGTTAGCAGAGGAGCTAATAAGAGTTCCCCAGGTGGAGGGTGAATTCTCCTCCAATCACGATCGAGCAGCAGGTTCACATAGTGTAGCTATACTTGGGGGAAATTCATTGTGCTGGTACTGCACAATGAATTTTAAATCATTTACCCTACCTTTAAGTAATTCAGATTTTTAAACATAATTTATCTCTTGAGAGCGTAACATGAAACCAAATGGACATTGACATTTCCATAAAAAAGTGGCAAAAGCGTAATTTACCATGAAAGGTTGTTCGCTAAGGGTTTCAGGGTTGTGCCACTCGCAACAGTGGGTAAATCAACCTACAACTCGCTTTCATGGTAAATTCCTTACTTCTAGTCTGAAATTCTCCCCTTAAATCTCTCTCTCTCTCTCTCTCTCTCTCTCTTTTCCTCTCTCTCTCTCTTTCCCTCTCTCTCTCTGTATAGATCTTGTTAAATTTCCGCCTGGGCGTTTCGTCCACTGAAGACATCAACACCAAGTACACACTCATCCTCCAACCAGAGACATCACCCAGGATCACATTCAGTCTGCTACAGCACTAAACTGACACTGCATTGAGTCACATTCACTCTATACAACACTAAACTGACACTGCATTGAGTCACATTCACTCTACTGTATACAACACTAAACTGACACTGCATTGAGTCACATTCACTCTATACAACACTAAACTGACACTGCATTGAGTCACATTCAGTCTGCTACAACACTAAACTGACACTGCATTGAGTCACATTCACTCTATACAACACTAAACTGACACTGCATTGAGTCACATTCACTCTATACAACACTAAACTGACACTGCATTGAGTCACATTCACTCTATACAACACTAAACTGACACTGCATTGAGTCACATTCACTCTATACAACACTAAACTGACACTGCATTGAGTCACATTCAGTCTGCTACAACACTAAACTGACACTGCATTGAGTCACATTCACTCTATACAACACTAAACTGACACTGCATTGAGTCACATTCACTCTATACAACACTAAACTGACACTGCATTGAGTCACATTCACTCTATACAACACTAAACTGACACTGCATTGAGTCACATTCACTCTATACAACACTAAACTGACACTGCATTGGGTCACATTCAGTCTGCTAAAACACTAAACTGACACTTCAAACTGACATTCACGTTTACATTTTCATGTTTCATGTCATTTTCGTCCGTGCTGCACAAAAAGTGAAAGCTTGGACTAAATCATCAGCTGCCTATCTGAGTCCGTCTCCGCCTCTCTCTAGGCCAAAAACTAAAAACAAAACAAATTGAGGGAATGCGGTGAAGCAGGCTGGAACCCATGCAGGCTACAGTCTTTCAGCACTGCGCAACATTGTTGTTAGTAGGAAAATACACAGAAGCACCCGCTAAGAAAAGATAGAGCAAATAGACTAAGAAAGGGGGAGGAGCCAAACCGAGATGTGTTAATACACACGCAAAAACGTTTGAGCTGTGCTCCCAGAGGCAAAAAACAAAGCCTACAATATACTGTATATATTTTATAAATGTCTTTAATAAACACCCAGTATGTGACTGTGTGTTGGACTTCTCATTGTGAGTAATGTGCACCACCACACTGTCACAGAAACAGAGTTTCACTTCAACCCTTGATGCATAATGACAATAACAACACTAATAATCAGAATCATAATCATATTTATAATAATAATATTTACTAATAATATTTTAAAAATAAACCAATCCACTAGCTCACATGTGTAAGAAGTTTTTACACATCAAGTACTTCACTTTGTACTCAATGATCGGAGAATTATATGAAAGTTTAACTTTTTATTTTTTATTACAGAAGAGAATTAACATTTCACATTTTGCGTTAAGGGCCTGTATCTCCTATCACACCAGTGTTTCACAAAGGTTCCATGTTCCCACAATTACATGATGTATTTCACAAGTTCAGTCTTCCCTGTTTCTATTGCTTATTTGTGAATATTGTTCTGATCACTTATTGCCATCGCTGCTTGCTTGGTCCCATCTTATGGCTGCTTGCAGCTATATTTTTTGTTTGTTTTTCTTCTTTGTAATTATATGTTCAGTCCAAAATATTGTGCTTGTTGTCATGATTTGCCATGACCCGAGTTGGCTTTGTACGACGCTTAAAGGTATTTAAATAAATACTTTTTGAAGTCTATGAGGAAAATTAATGATCTGGAACAGGTGAAAGCAGGCGGGGCTGCGGCACTTTATATTAATGGCAGGTATTTCATAAAACTTAAGTTAAAAAAATGGACAGCCATCGGCCATAAGTCATAATAAGGACGTTTATTTTATACTATAATACTGGTGATTTTTATATTTGGGGTGAATGATTTAATTCATGCTGGAGGTAAGAGTGATGATGTACAAATAGTACTAATAATAGTACTGTTATCTTATGTACAGTAAATTAATATAGAGTCTTATGATACTGTTAACTAGAAGTCCAAGTGTGTGTGTGTGTGTGTGTGTGTGTGTGTGTGTGTGTGTGCGCGCATGCGTGCGTGCGTGCGTGCGTGCGTGTGTGTGCGTGTGTGTGTGTGTGTGTGCATGCGTGCTGTTGGTATTTCAATGTAACACCACACGTTTGCATAATGGAATTTACATTTTCCATTGTTCATTGTGAAAGTGCATTGAAGGGGTTAAAAGCCATACAGGTGTATTCGTCATGAGACATGTGTGATAAGTGGCTCTGAGCCTCTCACTGTTCACAGAGTTTGGACAAGACACTTCTCTGACTAACATCTCTTCAACCATCTAAAACAGGTAGCTCTTTATTTATTTTTTGCTTTATCTATATTGTATAGACAATAGACATAACATAATGACTGCTATCTAAATTCATAACAAGGGTTGTTTTTTTTAAATAATATATTTATTAAAAGTTCTCTATTTTTTAAACAGTCAGACAATACAGTAAAACTTACATAAGAATCCGGATAAAATAAAATAAAATAAAATAAAATAAAATAAAATAAAATAAAATAAAATAAAATAAAATAAAATAAAATAAAATAAAATAAAATAAAATAAAATAAAATAAAATAAAATAAAATAAAAAATAGCCCTGAGCGCTGGAGTACAATTATACATTTCCGGATTCAACCACTAAATGATAAGTCACTGGTTGAAACATTGAATAAACCATATTCTCCCATATTTTCTCAAACACATTTTATTTTTCTTTAGATTCTCTCCAAAGGTAAGCACAAAGAGAGTTCCTTAAACCAGAACAGCAATGCTGGGCTTGCCCACCCGTTTCCATCATAGAGCCATTTTGGCTATCTAATCTACATCTAAAAATCTTTGTTCACTAATCTGTATTTTGTGGCCAATTGGGTAAAGACTACAGATGTCTGAAAGTGCTTGTTTTCCCGATATCCGATATCCTGATATTGTCCAACTCTTCATTTCCGGTACCGATACCAAATATGCAGGCTTTTGTGGTCGACAAAAAATAAATAATGTTAGCATTCAGTAATTTGGAAAGCCCAGCAGCACGTGCACCAAGGCTTCATAGCCCCCCATATATTTGTTCCACGATTATGTGGCTCCATACATATCTGTAAGTGGTGTTTTACCGTTTTTTCAAAATAACTAAAATAGTCATATTTTTGTAATATTTTTCGCAAACCAATATTTTCCGATATTCATTTTTATAGCCTTTATTGGCCGATAATATCTTTATGGCCAATCTATTTGCCCATCCCTAGTAAAGACCTAATAAGAACAATTTAGGGTCAAGTTCAATATTTATCAACAATATCTTCTGAATTTCCCCCCTTATTTCTTGCCAGAATTCTTTCACTTAGGGGATGTCCATGGCACAGTGCATTTTTCCGTACCGCATCTGATACATGTATCTGGAATGTTTACATTAAACTTGCTCAATTTCTCTGGTGTAATATACACCCTCATCAGCCAATTATATATAAGTTTTAGTATTATTATCCGTCTGAGATTTAGTTTTGAAGTCAAGACCACCTAAATCGAGCCCAAGACAAGACAGAGATAACCACAATACTTGGGGGTTCGAGATTGAGACAAGACTAGCACCTATGCGGTTGATACCAAGACCAAGAACTGGGTTGAGACCGAGGCCGAGGCTCTATCCAAGCCTAAATTCTCTCTGTAGTTGTGGACTGCTAGAAACATGCACATCATCCATCTAGCGCTACGCACCACTCTGCTGTCTTTATGAATGGCCTCCTTGGTCCTCATAATAGACATAGAACATTTCCTTTGCAGTGTCTCGTCTAAAGTGGTCTCAGTGGTGGAAGAGACCCGAGACATTTGCTCTGAGACGATGACGAGAACAAGACAAATTGAGGGCGAATCTGTGAAGGACAAGAATACACTAATGGCTAAATATAGGTTTTATAAATCTAGACTATAGCTGAATATACGAGGGTCTATAAATGTAGACTATAGGTGAATATCGGAGGGGCTAGACCCCCTCAAAATACAAAAGTACCGGTATTAATATGAATACAGATCTTGTAAGTCATGGCATCCAACATCTTTAGTCAGTATAATAGTGCATAATCAAACATTATATTGATTGTTATTTTTGGGTTTCAGGACGATGGAGAATATGACCACACCCGATGTTTATCACAATACCTCACACTACCATTACTGGGATCAAAACTACACATCCATCCAGAATGTAGGCTCAGGACACGGGTATGACTGGGCACAAATCATGTCCATGGTCATCTTCAGCGTGGTGTGTGTGCTGGGCGTGTTGGGGAACGGCGTGGTCATCTGGGCGACGGGCTTCAGGATGAAGAAAACCGTCAGCACCGTTTGGTACCTCAACCTGGCTGTGGCTGACTTCCTGGTTACAACCTTCCATCCTCTGAAGATTACAGTGATAGCTCTGGACTACCAGCCTGTTGGCAGGTTCATGTGCAAGATGGACCGTTTGGTTTTCTACATGAACATGTGTGCCAGTATTTCCACTCTGGTGGTCATCAGTGTGGACAGGTGTGTTGGTGTGGTGTGTCCAGTGTGGGCGCGGTGCAGTGGTCACCGCACCGTCAGAAAGGCATCCTGGGTCAGTCTGGGGATCTGGGTGATGGCCTTGGCTCCCAGTTTACCTCACGCTATACGTGAATACAGCGTCTGCGTTGTCTTTCCTGACTCTGCAGACCTTGTCATCACTTACTTCATCCTGGGTTTTGTGTTTCCTTTCTCCATCATCGTCTCCTGCTATTCTGTCATCATCTACTGGCTCAGGAACAAGCGCCCTCTGGCCAGCCAATCAGGTCGCTCCTTCAAAATCATAGCAGCTGTTATCACCGTGTTCTTCCTGTGCTGGATCCCAATTCACATAATAATGCTGATTTCTGTGTGTTATGAGGGTCGGAAGGAGTTCAGTAACATGAAGGCGCTTATCCGTAGGTTTGGGATTCCCATAGCACTCATTCTGGCTCTGGGCAACAGCTGTGTAAACCCGCTGCTGTACGTGTTCAGTCAGGGTTTCAAGGACGTGTTCCGCAGCAGGTCCATCGTGAAGGTTCTGGAGAAAGCCTTTGCTGAAGAACCTCCTCAGAACAACAGCACTCCCGCAGACCGAGACCTCAACTACATCGTCTTGTCTGGGATGGAGGGTAGTACTGGTCCGCCTGGAACCCAAAACCCGGAGACCAGAAGCCCTAACCAAGAACCGCCCGAAAGCCAAGACCTGACCGGAGATTGCCCTGTCTGAGATACTGGTTTAGAGACTGTCTGAGACACTGGTTTAGAGACTGTCTGAGACACTGGTTTAGAGACTGTCTGAGACACTGGTTTGAGACTGTCTGAGATATTGGTTCAGGGTTGTATTCGGATTGATTTAATTGCTGAAGTGTAAATCTCTCAGTATGTTATATTTTTCTTTTTTTTTCTTTTCCATTGACTTTCTCAGTATGTTAATCTATGTGATGACCCTGATGAAATATTACATGTTGATTTTTTTTTTCACCAGTGCCAATTCCTAATCCTGGGCTCTACACACCCTCCACCAGTTCAAGCAGTCAACACTCAGAGCAGAGCTCCATCCACCACCACAGTCTACTATAGCATACTCCTCCCCTTGCGGCTCCATTTGATTTCATTTTATGCCCTCAAGAGTTAAAATATCCATCATCTAAATTAGTCAAAGTCTAATAAGACACAACTAGAGAATGTAAAAGATTAATGGTCATTTTCATCTGTATGTTTGACTGTTTAGTTTCCAAAATCCTCCTGGTGGTGCTATATAATAGGTCAATGTTAAAAGGGTGCCAGTTCTTCTCATGACTTTGGCATTTGGATGATGCCCACTTCTAGGCCACCGTGGCTAACAAAGTAGTCCGCGCTTTCCGTTTTCGCTGACAAAAATGAAAGCCTGGGTATGGAGGCTACTGCTATCTCTGAGGCAGATATATCTTCATCATGTGTTTCTAGTTGGCAGGAAGCAAAAGATCCTTCTGATATCTGTAGAGGCTTGCTGTAGCATGGAAACATGCACACTGCGTGCACGTGGACATGCAGGCACACATACTTAAAAAATAATAAACAGACAAACATACTGTACACTAAGCCAAATAAACAGTAAATAAACAACTGTTTAAACACTTGCCAGGAATGTACCGTATCATGATGGTTAGCGTGTCATGAAATCCATCATGTCATGTCTGTAGGCTATATATTACTTTTAAGTTAAGAGCCTGTACATTTACAGTGCAATTCAAGTGCTACTGAATAATTTGATTTGCACTGGCATAGTAATGACATCTTGTTGATAATGATCATGTTAAAGGGTGGGGACACTTTGCTTTTTTTGTAGTTATTTTGTAATGTGGATAATAATAATTATTATTAACAGTTTTCGTGCCGTGGAAATGAATCTACGTCACCCGTTATCATTATGATTTACAGTAACAACTGATGCCGCTGACGTTAACGCTACTGTACGTGACGTTACTTACCGGCGCCGGTTTAATACGATCCCCATGCTAACAGCAGCTAGCAGCGACCGCGGCGACTATTGCTAGACCATAACAAGGGACGGACCAACCCGGAACCAAAAGTGTGTGTCCGTCAACTAACTTGTCCGTCGGGAAACATGGACCGAAATATGAAATATGACTTTTAGATGAAAATCGCTGGCACTGGCGACCTCCAAAAATATGAAAAAGGCCTGGCACTGGGAGTGTTAATAATAATAATGTCCTGATTGAGTAAATTCCCAGTTTTGCTGCTTTCACAAGCTATGCAAAGTGCCCTTTTCAAATTTTAGACCATGCCCCTCCAAGTCCCGCTGCAGGTCCCTGTGTGTGTGTGCGTGTGTGCGTGCATGCGTGTGTGTGTGTGTGTGCGAGTAAGTGGAAAGTGTGAATGTATTTAAATACAACGTATATACCCACATGGAGAAAGAGTTTATATGTGAACCCTTGAAAGTGGCACCTTTCATACAAGCCACTTACAAATTACTATGGACCTTATATCTGTTTTGCATGTCATACATTATTCTTATGAAATACAAAATTGTATGTTTCACTTTACAAAAGAATGCTAAGGGTATTATATCTTTTTTTGAATACCACTTTACAAAGAACTACAATGAATCTTTAACTTTAACTTTACTTTACTCTCTTATATGAAAGGTGCCACTTTCAAGAGTTCACATAAAGTTTTTTTTTTTTCCATATGAGTAACAACATTTCTGGTAAAATGTTGCAGAATGACCGCAAAATTCATCAGAATACAAGATAAAGTCATTCATTTCCTAATTCGCAAAAGAAGGGCGATAAATTCACCACTGCCATCTATAAAAGGTGTGATAAGTCGCTCTGAGACTCTCACTGTTCACTGAGTTTGGTCAAGACACTGACTACTAAAGTCTCTTCAACAATCTAAAACAGGTACAGGTAGCTCTTTATTTTTTACTTTATCTATTGCCTAGACATGATTGCTATCTAAGATCTTTTTTGATGTGAAGTACCATATACTAACGGCTAAGTAACCCTAACTGGCACACATGGAATTATTTTCCCTCCTTCTTAACAACACCAGTTGGTATTGTATCGTTTTAATAGTTGATAAAACGATTTAAGATACAATATCAATTGATATTATTAAGGTTGAGAACATATTTATCAAAAAGTTAGGTTTCCAAACTCGTGAGAGCCAGTTCATTACACCCCTACAGTAATACCCCTACTCTGTCATAGTTGTCATTACTTAGCTGTTAGTATAGTAGTGCTTAGTTGTAGTATGTTTTAATATGTTAGATGTATAGTTATTAGTTTTAGCTGTAGTATTCCATAGTTGTAGTATATTATGTGTCCTTTAGCTGCTTAGTTGTAGTATGTTTAGTCCTAGCCGTATAGTTGAGATGTCCTGTCTAGTTCCTGTCTAGCTGTCTGTTTAACTTTCACTACTTGCCACTTTATAATTATAATTATACCTGGTTGTAGCTTAGCACCTTCACCCCACTTTATACTGTTACAGTTGCACTTTAATGCTCTAGTCTGTTGCACTACGTCACCTACTGTTTCTTGTATTGTTTGTATTCGTCATTTTTCTTATTGCACTGTCTATTGTCTTATTGCACTGGGGAACAATGGAAACGTTATTTCATCCCTGTATACTGTATGTCCTGACATACACTGGAGTAACAAATAAAGAACCTTGAACCATGAATTATCACTTAGAAAATCTTGATGTGTGGAATTTCATCAGCTGTATTTAATCATGGTAGACCTAACTATTATTAGCTTAATTTTACACTCATGAGTTAAAGATCCATGTGGGTTCATTTGGTTACCAACTCTCCATCATTTAGCTGGGGCCATCTAGAACCCTGTAACTGAAGGACCGTAAATAGGCAATCTATTGGCTCACAATGTTGAGAATGTGCTTCTAGGTTGGCTATTTTTTTGAAAAAAATCACACCCGTGTGAACTGAGGGGCACACCTCGCCCCTCATCATGGAATAAAATAGACATTTTGTTTATTTGCTCACACTATGATGTAAATTCTCAATTTGTTGTCAAGGGAATTTAATATCTGTGAAGGACAAGAATATACACTAATGGCTAAATATAGGAGGTTCTATGAATCTGCATCATAGCTGAATATAGGAGGGGCCAGACCCCCTCAAAATACAAAAGTACCGGTATTAATATGAATACAAATTTTGTAAGTCATGGCATCCAACATCTTTTAGTCAGTATAATCATACATGATGTGTTAAAACAAAGCATTATAGTAATTGTTTTGTTATATTTTGGGGTTTCAGAGCGATGGTGAATATGACCACACCCGATGTTTATCACAATATCTCACACGACTACTGGTGGATTAACGAATCCAGTTGCATCATGTCCATGGTCATCTACAGCGTGGTGTGTGTGCTGGGCGTGTTGGGGAACGGTGTGGTCATCTGGGCGACGGGCTTCAGGATGAAGAAAACCGTCAGCACCGTTTGGTACCTCAACCTGGCTGTGGCCGACTTCCTGCTCACTGCATCCTTGCCTCTGAAGATCAGAGCGATAGCTCTGGCCCACTGGCCTTTTGGTGTATTCATGTGCAAGATGGACCATTTGGTTTTCTACATGAACATGTGTGCCAGTATTTACACTCTGGTGGTCATCAGTGTGGACAGGTGTGTTGGTGTGGTGTGTCCAGTGTGGGCGCGGTGCAGTGGTCACCGCACCGTCAGAAAGGCATCCTGGGTCAGTCTGGGGGTCTGGGTGATGGCCTTGGCTCTCAGTTTACCTAACGTCACACGTGAATACAGGAGCTGCATTGCCTTTCCTGACTCTGACCGTGTCATCTATAACTTCATCCTGGGTTTTGCGTTTCCTTTCTCCATCATCGTCTCCTGCTATTCTGTCATCATCTACTGGCTCAGGAACAAGCGCCCTCTGGCCAGCCAATCAGGTCGCTCCTTCAAAATCATAGCAGCTGTTATCACAGTGTTCTTCCTGTGCTGGATCCCTGTTCACATCATACTGCTGATTTTTGTGTGTTATAATGAGGGTCTGATTGAGGCCAGTGTCACACTGAACCATGTGCTTAATTTTGGGTTTCCCATAACCCTCACCCTGGCTCTGGCCAACAGCTGCCTGAACCCGCTGCTGTACATGTTCAGTCAGGGTTTGACGGGTGTGTTCCGCAGCAGATCCATCGTGAAGGTTCTGGAGAAAGCCTTCGCTGAAGAACCTCCTCAGAACAACAACACTCCCACAGACCCAAACCTCAACCGTTTAGACATCGTCCTGTCTGGGATGGAGGGTAGCACCGCTCCGCCCGGAACCCAAGACCCCGAGACCAGAACCCCTAACCAAGAACCGCCCGAAATCCAAGACCTGCCCAATGAATGCCCTGTCTGAGATACTGGTTTAGAGACTGTCTGAGACACTGGTTTAGAGACTGTCTGAGATATTGGTTCAGGGTTGTATTCGGATTGATTTAATTGCTGAAGTGTAAATCTCTCAGTATGTTATATTTTTCTTTTTTGGTTTCTTTTCCATTGCCTTTCTCAGTATGTTAATCTATGTGATGACCATGATGAAATATTACATGTTGAATTAAATTACATGTTACAGACAGACAGACTTGAATATATCATTAAATATAGAGGCAGTCTTTAGGTGTGTAATATGTGTTTTTAGATATTTTAGATTTAGCAGTGCCATCAACCCATGGGCTCTGGACTACAACTCCCACAATGCTTTGATGCACTGCCACTGCCGTCACCACAGAGGGCCGTAGCGGGCAAAGCCACCCCAGATTAGATTTTGTGCCACCCAAGTCCAGTAACCCCCTCCCCTCCTTATTTTCAAGGGTTTTACATGTTTTAATATTTATGTTCTTTTCATGTTGTTTGTCATTATACTAAAAAACATATGTGACAGCACCTGGTACTTTGTGCCTCATGTAGGCCAGGATCAATTTTCTGTTTTTACAGATTATTAAATATACAATGTAAGCTTTCATATGATGCATCACTCAAGGAAATTGGAGCATTTTTGTAGGAGTTATGAGCATTTAAATCTGAGTGTCCCAAAATAGTAAAACTGAGAAAAGGCCATTTGAAGTTTCAGAAATTTTCCCGACATGGGGAACAAAGCACCAGATCTGATCACATATTATCAAATAAATTCATAGTTTAATAAAAATGCAATAATAAAAAGTAGAGTTTCTGCAACCAAGTCGGGTTTGTTTTGATGCAGCGCACCTCACCAGCGCTACGTCATTATCTCTGTGCTGTAGCCACATGCTGTGGTTCAATGCAAATCCCTTCAGAAGGAAAACGACAATGACTAGACGATGATGATGATAGTGAAAGCAAAGCACCAGCACATCACCAGTTCGCTGGACGCTGGCTAATGTATTGCAGGGAGTTCAAGCAGTCAACATTCAGAGCAAAGCTCCATCCACCACCACATAGTCTACTGTAGCATCTGTATGTTTGACTGTTTAGTTTCCAAAATCCTCCTGGTGGTGCTATAATAGGTCAATGTTAAAAGGGTGCCAGTTCTTCTCATGACTTTGGCATTTGGACGTTGCCCACTTCTAGGCCACCGTGGCTAACAATGTAGTCTGCGCTTTCCGTTTTCACTGACAAAAATGAAAGCCTGGGTAAACTGGGAGGCTACTGCTATGAATTTCGTAGTTGATGAATTTCATGCAATATACCGCAAATATCGCAATATATCAAATATCATGATATATTCATTATCGAAGGCCTAATATCGCCACCTATATCGTATCGTGAGGTACCAATATCGTCCCAGCCCTAATATAGATATACCCACATGGAGAAAGACTTTATATGTGAACTCTTAAAAGTGGCACCTTTCATACAAGCTACTTTACAAGAAAAATACTATGGACCCTATTATTGTTTTGCATGTCATATATTATTCTTATAAAATACAAAACTATATGTTTCACTTTACTAAAAATTACTAAGGGTATTATATCTTTTTTGAATACCACTTTACAAAGAACTACTATGAATCTTTAACTTTAACTTTACTTTACTCTCTTATATGAAAGGTGCCACTTTCAAGAGTTCACATATTTTTTTCCATATAAGTAACAGCATTTCTGGTAAAATGTTGCAGAATGACCACAAAATTCATCATAATACAAGATAAAGTCATTCATTTCCTAATCGCAAAAGAAGGGAAATAAATTCACCACTGCCATCTATAAAAGGTGTGATAAGTCGCTCTGAGACTCTCACTGTTCACTGAGTTTGGACAAGACACTTCTCTGACTAAAGTCTCTTCAACAATCTAAAACAGGTACAGGTAGCTCTTTATTTTTTTACTTTATCTATTGCATAGACATGTAACCTAGACATGATTGCTATCTAAAATCTTTTTTGATGTGAAGTACCATACTAACGACTAAGTAACCCTAACTGGCACACAAGGAATTATTTTCCCTCCTTCTTAACAGCACCAGTTGGTATTGTATCGTTTTAATAGTTGATAAAACGATTTAAGATACAATATCAATTGATATTATTAAGGTTGAGAACATACTGTATTTCCCAAAGTTAGGTTTCCGTGAGAGCCAGTTCATTATCACTTAGAAAATCTTGATGTGCGGAAATTTCACCAGCTGTATTTAATCATGGTAGATCTAACTATTATTAGCTTCATTTTACACTCTCATGAGTTAAAAATCCACGTGGGTTCATTTGGTTACCAACTCTCCATCATTTAGCTGGGGCCATCTAGAACCCTGTAACTGAAGGACCGTAAATAGGCAATCTATTGGCTCACAATGTTGAGAATGTGCTTCTAGGTTGGCTATTTTTAAAAATGGGGAAAAAAATCACACCCCTCATCATGGAATTAAATAGACATTTTGTTTATTTGCTCACACTATGATGTAAATTCTCAATTTGTTGTTAAGGGGAATTTAATATCTGTGAAGGACAAGAATACACTAATGGCTAAATATAGGAGGTTCTATGGATCTTCTAGACTATAGATGAATATAGGACGGTCTATAAATCTGCATCATAGCTGAATACTGTACAGGAGGGGCCAGACCCCCTCAAAATACAAAAGTACCGGTATTAATATGAATACAAATTTTGTAAGTCATGGCATCCAACATCGTTTAGTCAGTATAATCATACATGATGTGTTAAAACAAAGCATTATAGTAATTGTTTTGTTATATTTTGGGGTTTCAGAGCGATGGTGAATATGACCACACCCGATGTTTATCACAATATCTCACGAGACTACTGGTGGGATGACTGGGATCAAATCAAGAAACCACGCATCATGTCCATGATCATCTACAGCGTGGTGTGTGTGCTGGGCGTGTTGGGGAACGGCGTGGTCATCTGGGCGACGGGCTTCAGGATGAAGAAAACCGTCAGCACCGTTTGGTACCTCAACCTGGCTGTGGCTGACTTCCTGCTCACTGCATCCTTACCTCTGAAGATCACAGCGATAGCTCTGAACCACTGGCCTTTTGGTGTATTCATGTGCAAGATGGACCATTTAGTTTTCTACATGAACATGTTCGCCAGTATTTACACTCTGGTGGTCATCAGTGTGGACAGGTGTGTTGGTGTGGTGTGTCCAGTGTGGGCGCGGTGCAGTGGTCACCGCACCGTCAGAAAGGCATCCTGGGTCAGTCTGGGGGTCTGGGTGATGGCCTTGGCTCCCAGTTTACCTCATGTCACACCTGAGGTAGGACTAGAAGGCAGCGGCTGCATTAAATTACCTGACTCTAACCTTTTCCTCTCTAACTTCATCCTGGGTTTCGTGTTTCCTTTCTCCATCATCATCTCCTGCTATTCTGTCATCATCTACTGGCTCAGGAACAAGCGCCCTCTGGCCAGCCAATCAGGTCGCTCCTTCAAAATCATAGCAGCTGTTATCACCGCGTTCTTTCTGTGCTGGATCCCTCTTCACATCATGGTGATTTACCATGTGCGTTATTATGAGGATCCTCTGACTAAGTTCAATCCCACGCTGGAGCTTAAGCGTAGCTTTGGGATTCCCATAACCCTCACCCTGGCTCTGGCCAACAGCTGCCTGAACCCGTTGCTGTACGTGTTCAGTCAGGGTTTCACAGGTGTGTTCCGCAGCAGGTCCATCGTGAAGGTTCTGGAGAAAGCCTTCGCTGAAGAACCTCTTCAGAACAACAGCACTCCCGCAGATCCAAACCTCAACCGTTTAGACATCGCCTTGTCTGGGATGGAGGGTAGCACCGCTCCGCCCGGAACCAAAGACCCCGAGATCAGAACCCCTAACCAAGAACCGCCCGAAAGCCAAGACCTGCCCGGAGATTGCCCTGTCTGAGATACTGGTTTAGACACTGTCTGAGACACTGGTTTAGACACTGTCTGATATACTATTTTAGAGACTGTCTGAGATACTGGTTTAGACACTGTCTGAGACACTGGTTTAGACACTGTCTGAGATACTATTTTAGAGACTGTCTGAGATACTGGTTTTGAGACTGTCTGAGACACTGGTTTAGAGACTGTCTGAGATATTGGTTCAGGGTTGTATTCGGATTGATTTAATTGCTGAAGTGTAAATCTATAATGTCATATTTTTATTATTTTTTTCTTTTCCATTGCCTTTCTCAGTATGCTAATCTATGTGATGACCATGATGAAATATTACATGTTGAATTAAATTACATGTTACAGACAGACAGACTTGAATATATTATTAAATATAGAGGCAGTCTTTAGGTGTGTAATATGTGGTTTTAGATATTTTAGATTTAGCAGTGCCATCAACCCATGGGCTCTGGACTACAACTCCCACAATGCTTTGATGCACTGCCACTGCCGTCACCACAGAGGGCCGAGGCGGGCAAAGCCACCCCAGATTAGATTTTGTGCCACCCAAGTCCAGTAACCCCCTCCCCTCCTTATTTTCAAGGGTTTTACATGTTTTAATATTCATAATATGTTCTTTTCATGTTGTTTGTCATTATATGTTATCAAATAAATCCATAGTTTAATAAAAAAGTAGAGTTTCTGCAACCAAGTCGGGTTTATTTTGATGCAGCGCACCTCACCAGCGCTACGTCATTATCTGTGCTGTAGCCACAGGGCTGTGGTTCAATGCAAATCCCTTCAGAAGGAAAACGACAATGACTAGACGATGATGATGATAGTGAAAGCAAAGCACCAGCACATCACCAGTTCGCTGGACGCTGGCTACAGTATTGCAGGGAGTTCAAGCAGTCAACATTCAGAGCAGAGCTCCATCCACCACCACATAGTCTACTGTCAGTGTTGGGACAAGTGCACTACGTAACTTAATATATTACATAATATATTACCAAAATGCAGTAACTTGTAATATAAATATATTACTTAACAAAAACAGTCTAATATATTATACTTTTCTTTTCTGCATTACTGCATTACTTTCAATATTACTTTCTGTCAATCTGTCTCGTTGAAAATGTTCTTGTGAAATTATCTTGACAACTGCAGAAGTTAAATAATTACTTTTTAAATTATTTTTTTATAATTTGTCATCAAATTATTTATTCAGGAATTACGTTTTTTAAGTTGATTTCATATGGATTTGGTCAGATATCCAAGTGTGCTTGCTTTATTGTAGGTATGCCACTGGCCTACGTAATATTTGACACTATATATTTATTAAATTATATATTTTGTAAAAAGATTTTTTTTAAGTAATATGTAATAGTAATATTAATATATTACACTTGCTCGGACAGTAATATTGTAATATAATATATTGATTTAAAATGAAGGTAATAACTAATAAGTAATATATTACCAAGGTAAAGTAATATTCCCAACACTGTCTACTGTAGCATCTGTATGTTTGACTGTTTAGTTTCCAAAATCCTCCTGGTGCTATAATAGGTCAATGTTAAAAGGGTGCCAGTTCTTCTCATGACTTTGGCATTTGGATGATGCCCACTTCTAGGCCACCGTGGCTAACAATGTAGTCAGCGCTTTCCGTTTACACTGACAAAAAAGAAAGCCCGGGTATACTGGGAGGCTACTGCTATCTCTGTGGCAGATATCTCTTCATCATATCAGGTTTTCTAGTTGGCAGGAAGCAAAAGATCCTTCTGATATCTGTAGAGGCTTGCTGTAGCACGGAAACATGCACACTGTGTGCACGTGGACACACACGCAGGCACACACACATACAAAATAATAAATAGCCAAACATATACTAAGCCAAATAAACCTTAAACAACTGTTTAAACACTTGCCAGGAATGTACCGTATCATGATGGTTACCGTGTCATGAAATCCATCATGACATCTCTGTAAGCTATCTATTACTTTTAATTAGTTAAGAGCCTGTAGATTTACTGTACAGTTCAAGCGCTACTGAATAAAAGACTGATAACTGTGAGTGGATGCCAGCTTACGCATGTTTTTACAATGGTAGAATTGAATGTGAATTTGTTTTGCACTGGCATAGTGATGACATCTTGTTGATAATGATCATGTTAAAGGGTGGGGACACTTTGCTTTTTTTGTAGTTATTTTGTAATGTGGATAATAATAATAATTATTAATAATAATAATAATGTCCTGATTGAGTAAATTCCCAGTTTTGCTGCTTTCACAAGCTATGCAAAGTGCCCTTTTCAAATTTTAGACCATGCCCCTAAGTCCCTCTGCAGGTCCCTGTGTGTGTGCGTGTGTGCGTGCATGCATGCGTGTGTGCGCGAGTAAGTGGAAAGTGTGAATGTATTTAAATACAACGTATATTGATATACCCACATGGAGAAAGACTTTTTATGTGAACTCTTGAAAGTGGCACCTTTCATACAATTAAGCCACTTTACAAGAAAATTACTATACCATACCTGTTTTGCATGTCATACATTATTCTTATAAAATACAAAATTGTATGTTTCACTTTACAAAAGAATACTAAGGGTATTATATCTTTTTTGAATACCACTTTACAAAGAACTACTATGAATCTTTAACTTTAACTTTACTTTACTCTCTTATATGAAAGGTGCCACTTTCAAGAGTTCACATATAAGGTTTTTTTTCCATATGAGTAACAGCATTTCTGGTGAAATGTTGCAGAATGACCGCAAAATTCATCACAATACAAGATAAAGTCATTCATTTCGTAATCGCAAAAGAAGGGAAATAAATTCACCACTGCCATCTATAAAAGGTGTGATAAGTTGCTCTGAGACTCTCACTGTTCACTGAGTTTGGACAAGACTCTTCTCTGACTAAAGTCTCTTCAACAATCTAAAACAGGTACAGGTAGCTCTTTACTTTTTTACTTTAACTATTGCATAGACATGTAACCTAGACATGATTGCTATTTTTACGGCTAAGTAACCCTAACTGGCACACATGGAATTCTTAACACCAGTTGGTATTGTATCGTTTTGATAGTTGATAAAACGATTTAAGATAAAATATCAATTGATATTATTAAGGTTGAGAAAATATTTCCCAAAGTTAGGTTTCTGAACTCGTGAGAGCCAGTTCATTATCACTTAGAAAATCTTGATGTGTGGAATTTCATCAGCTGTATTTAATCATGGTAGACCTAACTATTTTTCACTCAAGAGTTAAAGATCCATGTGGGTTCATTTGGTTACCAACTCTCCATCCATCATTTAGCTGGGGCCATCTATAACCCTCTAACTGAAGGATCAATATAGGAAGGTCTATGAATCTGCATCATAGCTGAATATAGGAGGGGCCAGACCCCCTCAAAATACAGTACCGATATTAATATGAATACAAATTTTGTAAGTCATGGCACCCAACATGTTTAGTCAGTATAATAATGCATGATGTGTTAAAACAAAGCATTATAATTGTTTTTGTTACTTTGGGGTTTCAGAACGATGGTGAATATGACCACACCCAATGTTTATCACAATGACTCACACGACTACTGGTGGATCAACGAATCCAGTTGCATCATGTCCATGGTCATCTACAGCGTGGTGTGTGTGCTGGGCGTGTTGGGGAACGGCGTGGTCATCTGGGCGACGGGCTTCAGGATGAAGAAAACCGTCAGCACCGTTTGGTACCTCAACCTGGCTGTGGCTGACTTCCTGCTCACTGTATCCCTACCTCTGAAGATCAGAGCGATAGCTTTGAAACACTGGCCTTTTGGTGTATTCATGTGCAAGATGGGCCGTTTGGTTTTCTACATGAACATGTGTGCCAGTATCTACACTCTGGTGGTCATCAGTGTGGACAGGTGTGTTGGTGTGGTGTGTCCAGTGTGGGCGCGGTGCAGTGGTCACCGCACTGTCAGAAATGCATCCTGGGTCAGTCTGGGGGTCTGGGTGATGGCCTTGGCTCTCAGTTTACCTGACGTCATACGTGAATACAGGAGCTGCATTGCCTTTCTTGACTCTGACCGTGTCATCTCTAACTTCATCCTGGGTTTTGCGTTTCCTTTCTCCATCATTGTCTCCTGCTATTCTGTCATCATCTACTGGCTCAGGAATAAGCGCCCTCTGGCCAGCCAATCAGGTCGCTCCTTCAAAATCATAGCAGCTGTTATCACCGTGTTCTTCCTGTGCTGGATCCCCGTTCACATCATACTGCTGATTTATGTGTGTTATAATGAGGGTCTGATTGAGGCCAGTGTCACACTGCTTCGTGTGATGTCCTTCGTGCATCCCATAACCCTCACCCTGGCTCTGGCCAACAGCTGCCTGAACCCACTGCTGTACGTGTTCAGTCAGGGTTTCACAGGTGTGTTCCGCAGCAGGTCCATCGTGAAGGTTCTGGAGAAAGCCTTCGCTGAAGAACCTCCTCAGAACAACAACACTCCCGCAGACCCAAACCTCAACCGCTTAGACATCGTCCTGTCTGGGATGGAGGGTAGCACCGGTCCGCCCGGACCAGAACCCTAACCAAGAACCGCCCGAAAGCCAAGACCTGCCAGGAGACTGCCCTGTCTGAGATTCTGGTTTAGACACTGTCTGAGACAATGGTCTAGAGACTGCCTGAGACACTGGTCTAGAGACTGCCTGAGACACTGGTTTAGAGACTGTCTGAGATATTGGTTCAGGGTTGTATTCGGATTGATTTAATTGCTAAAGTGTAAATCTCTCAGTATGTTATATTTTCTTTTTTGTTTCTTTTCCATTGGCTTTCTCAGTATGTTAATCTATGGGATGACCATGATGAAATATTACATGTTGAGTTAAATTACATGTTACAGACAGACAGACTTGAATATCATTATTGAATATAAAGGCAGTCTTTAGGTGTGTAATATGTGGTTTTAGATATTTTAGATTTAGCAGTGCCATCAACCCATGGGCTCTGGACTACAACTCCCACAATGCTTTGATGCACTGCCACTGCCGTCACCACAGAGGGCCGTAGCGGGCAAAGCCACCCCAGATTAGATTTTGTGCCACCCAAGTCCAGTAACCCCCTCCCCTCCTTATTTTCAAGGGTTTTACATGTTTTAATATTCATAATATGTTCTTTTCATGTTGTTTGTCATTATACGTTATCAAATAAATTCATAGTTTAATAAAAAGTAGAGTTTCTGCAACCAAGTCAGGTTTGTTTTGCTGCAGCGCACCTCACCAGCGCTACGTCATCATCTCTGTGTTGTAGCCACAGGGCTGTGGTTCAATGCAAATCCCTTCAGAAGGAAAACGACAATGACTAGACGATGATGATGATGATGATGATAGTGAAAGCAAAGCACCAGCACATCACCAGTTCGCTAGCCTCGACACCCAAAACGGAAAGCCTGGACTAACGCGCGTTGGAAAGTGGCCTTGAGGGGCGTGTCAACCTTCCGGGGTGGGTGTCGCTCTAAATGATGTGACGTAGAACAGCAGTGGACGGGCGTGGGAGGGGCCGGAGATGACGACACGTTTGTGAGATCAAATCAGAGCGCAGCACTTCCGCCGTGGGTATCCCACGACACCCCCGCCCCCCAAGGCCAAAATCATTGAGGGCTAGACCAGGCTACCAGTTCGCTGGACGCTGGCTAATGTATTGCAGGGAGTTCAAGCAGTCAACATTCAGAGCAGAGCTCCATCCACCACCACATAGTCTACTGTAGCATCTGTATGTTTGACTGTTTAGTTTCCAAAATCCTCCTGGTGGTGCTATAATAGGTCAATGTTAAAAGGGTGCCAGTTCTTCTCATGACTTTGGCATTTGGATGATGCTCACTTCTAGGCCACGTGGCTAACAATGTAGTCCGCGCTTTCTGTTTTCACTGACAAAAATGAAAGCCTGGGTATCGAGGGTACTGCTATCCTGTGGCAGATATGTTTTCATCATGTGGTTTTCTAGTTGGCAAGAAGCAAAAGATCCTTCTGATATCTGTAGAGGCTTGCTGTAGCACAGAAACATGCACACTGCGTGCACGTGGCCACACACGCAGGCACACACACTTAAAAAAAAAATAAACAGCCAAACATACTGTATACTAAGCCAAATAAACAGTAAACAACTGTTTAAACACTTGCCAGGAATGTACCGTATCATGATGGTTACCGTGTCATGAAATCCATCATGACATCTCTGTAGGCTATCTATTACTTTTAATTAGTTAAGAGCCTGTAGATTTACTGTACAATTCAAGCGCTACTGAATAAAAGACTGATAACTGTGTGTGGATGCCAGCTTACGCATGTTTTTTACAATGGTAGAATTGAATGTGAATTTTGTTTTGCACTGGCATAGTGATGACATCTTGTTGATAATGATCATGTTAAAGGGTGGGAACACTTTGCTTTTTTTTGTAGTTAGGCTACCTTGCCGTGAACTAATTCCAAATGTGGATAATAATAATTGATAATAATACTAATAATAATGTCCTGATTGAGTAAATTCCCAGTTTTGCTGCTTTCACAAGCTATGCAAAGTGCCCTTTTCAAATTTTAGACCATGCCCCTCCAAGTCCCTCTGCAGGTCCCTGTGTGTGCGTGCATGCATGCGTGTGTGTGCGAGTAAGTGGAAAGTGTGAATGTATTTAAATACAACGTATATAGATATACCCACATGGAGAAAGACTTTATATGTGAACTCTTGAAAGTGGCACCTTTCATACAAGCTACTTTACAAGAAAATTACTATACCATAGCTGTTTTGCATGTCATAGATTATTCTTATAAAATACAAAATTGTATGTTTCACTTTACAAAAGAATACTAAGGGTATTATATCTTTTTTGAATACCACTTTACAAAGAACTACTATGAATCTTTAACTTTAACTTTACTTTACTCTCTTATATGAAAGGTGCCACTTTCAAGAGTTCACATATTTTTTTTTCCCATATGACTACCAGCATTTCTGGTAAAATGTTGCAGAATGACCACAAAATTCATCAGAATACAAGATAAAGTCATTCATTTCCTAATTGCAAAAGAAGGGAGATAAATTCACCACTGCCATCTATAAAAGGTGTGATAAGTCGCCCTGAGACTCTCACTGTTCACTGAGTTTGGACAAGACACTTCTCTGACTAAAGTCTCTTCAACAATCTAAAACAGGTACAGGTAGCTCTTTACTTTTTACTTTATCTATTGCATAGACATGTAACCTAGACATGATTGATATCTAAAATCTTTTTTGATGTGAAGTGCCATATACTAACGGCTAAGTAACCCTAACTGGCACACATGGAATTAGCTTCCCTCCTTCTTAACAACACCAGTTGGTATTGTGTCGTTTTAATAGTTGATAAAACGATTTAAGATACAATATCAATTGATATTATTAAGGTTGAGAACATACTGTATTTCCCAAAGTTAGGTTTCCGAACTCGTGAGAGCCAGTTCATTATCACTTAGAAAATCTTGATGTGTGGAATTTCATCAGCTGTATTTAATCATGGTAGACCTAACTATTATTAGCTTCATTTTACACTCTCATGAGTTAAAGATCCATGTGGGTTCATTTGGTTACCAACTCTCCATCATTTAGCTGGGGCCATCTAGAACCCTGTAACTGAAGGACCGTAAATAGGCAATCTATTGGCTCACAATGTTGAGAATTTGCTTCTAGGTTGGCTATTTTTAAAAATGGGGAAAAAAATCACACCCGTGTGAACTGAGGGGCACACCTCACCCCTCATCATGGAATTAAATCGACATTTTGTTTATTTGCTCACACTATGATGTAAATTCTCAATTTGTTGTCAAGGGGAATTTAATATCTGTGAAGGACAAGAATACACTAATGGCTAAGTATAGGAGGTTCTATGAATCTAGACTATAGATGAATATAGGAAGGTCTATAAATCTGCATCATAGCTGAATACTGTATAGGAGGGGCCAGACCCCCTCAAAATACAAAAGTACCGGCATTAATATGAATACATTTTTTTAAGTCATGGCACCCAACATGTTTAGTCAGTATAACCATACATGATGTGTTAAAACAAAGCATTCTATTAATTGTTTTGTTATTTTGGGGTTTCAGAACGATGGTGAATATGACCACACCCGATGTTTATCACAATATCTCACATGACTGGGATCAAATCAAGAAACCACGCATCATGTCCATGATCATCTACAGCGTGGTGTGTGTGCTGGGCGTGTTGGGGAACGGTGTGGTCATCTGGGCGACGGGCTTCAGGATGAAGAAAACCGTCAGCACCGTTTGGTACCTCAACCTGGCTGTGGCTGACTTCCTGCTCACTGCATCCCTACCTCTGAATATCACAGCGGTAGCTCTGAACCACTGGCCTTTTGGTGTATTCATGTGCAAGGTGGACCATTTAGTTTTCTACATGAACATGTTCGCCAGTATTTATACTCTGGTGGTCATCAGTGTGGACAGGTGTGTTGGTGTGGTGTGTCCAGTGTGGGCGCGGTGCAGTGGTCACCGCACCGTCAGAAAGGCATCCTGGGTCAGTCTGGGGGTCTGGGTGATGGCCTTGACTCCCAGTTTACCTCATGTCACACCTGAGGTAGGACTAGAAGGCAGCGGCTGCATTAAATTACCTGACTCTAACCTTTTCCTCTCTAACTTCATCCTGGGTTTCGTGTTTCCTTTCTCCATCATCGTCTCCTGCTATTCTGTCATCATCTACTGGCTCAGGAACAAGCGCCCTCTGGCCAGCCAATCAGGTCGCTCCTTCAGAATCATAGCAGCTGTTATCACCGCATTCTTCCTGTGCTGGATCCCTCTTCACATCATGGTGATTTACCATGTGCGTTATTATGAGGATCCTCTGACTAAGTTCAATCCCACGCTGGAGCTTAAGCGTAGCTTTGGGATTCCCATAACCCTCACCCTGGCTCTGGCCAACAGCTGCCTGAACCCACTGCTGTACGTGTTCAGTCAGGGTTTCACAGGTGTGTTCCACAGCAGGTCCATCGTGAAGGTTCTGGAGAAAGCCTTCGCTGAAGAACCTCCTCAGAACAACAACACTCCCGCAGATCCAAACCTCAACCGTTTAGACATCGTCCTGTCTGGGATGGAGGGTAGCACCGGTCCGTCTGGAACCAAAGACCCCGAGATCAGAACCCCTAACCAAGAACCGCCCGAAAGCCAAGACCTGCCAGGAGACTGCCCTGTCTGAGACACTGGTTTAGAGACTGTCTGAGACACTGGTTTAGAGACTGTCTGAGATACTATTTTAGAGACTGTCTGAGATATTGGTTCAGGGTTGTATTCGGATTGATTTAATTGCTGAAGTGTAAATCTCTCAGTATGTTATATTTTTCTTTTTTTTTCTTTTCCATTGACTTTCTCAGTATGTTAATCTATGTGATGACCATGATGAAATATTACTCGTTGAGTTAAATTACATGTTACAGACAGACAGACTTAAATATAATATTAAATATAGAGGCAGTCTTTAGGTGTGTAATATGTGGTTTTAGATATTTTAGATTTAGCAGTGCCATCAACCCCTGGGCTCTGGACTACAACACCCACAATGCTTTGATGCACTGCCACTGCCGTCACCACAGAGGGCAGTAGCGGGCAAAGCCACCCCAGATTAGACCGCTACGTCATTATCTCTGTGTTGTTGCCACAGGTTCAATTCAAATCCATTCAGAAGGAAAACGACAATGACGATAGTGAAAGCAAAGCACCATCACATCACCAGTTCGCTGGCTAATGTATTGCGGGGAGTTCTTTTTTTTTTTTTTTTTTTTTATCCCCCGATTTTTGCAACCCATTTTTTTCACCCAGTGCCAATTCCTAATGTGATCCTGGGCTCTACACACCCTCTGCCAACCTGAGGAGGCTGCGGACTGGCCTCATGCTTCCTTCAATGCATGAGGAGTCCAAGCTGCCTTCTTTTCACCTGACAGGGGGGAGTTTCCCTGGTTGGACGTAACGCGTGGAAGGAACACGGTTATTCAAACCAGTTCCAGTCCCCTCCATCAGGGAGGCAGTTAACGCCCAGGATTACTGCATGTTTTTGTGAGAGTATCTACTACCCTAGGGGACAGGGGGAGAACATGCAAACTCCACACAGAGAGGCCCTTCGCCAACCCCGCTTCGGGTATGGGCACTGATGAGGAGCAGACACGCCGCCATCACCCACAGCACCACCCCTAGCGGGAATCGAACCCAGGACCTCCTAGCTGTGAGGCGACAGCACTAACCACTGTGCCACCATGCCCCGTATTGCGTGGAGTTCAAACAGTCAACACTCAGAGCAGAGCTCCATCCACCACCACAGTCTACTGTAGCATACTCCTCCCCTTGCGGCTCCATTTGGTTTCATTTTATGCCCTCAGGAGTTAAAATATCCATCATCTAAATTAGCCAAAGTCTACACAACTAGAGAATGTAAAAGATTAATGGTAATTTTCATCTGTATGTTTGACTGTTTAGTTTCCAAAATACTCCTGGTGGTGCTATAATAGGTCAATGTTAAAAGGGTGCCAGTTCTTCTCATGACTTTGGTATTTGGATGATGCCCACTTCTAGGCCACCGTGGCTAACAAAGTAGTCTGCGCTTTCCGTTTTCACTGACAAAAATGAAAGCCTGGGTATACTGGGAGGCTACTGCTGTCTCTGAGGCAGATATCTCTTCATCTTGTGGTTTTCTAGTTGGCAGGAAGCAAAAGATCCTTCTGATATCTGTAGAGGCTTGCTGTAGCACGGAAACATGCACACTGCGTGCACGTGGACACGCAGGCACACACACTTAATGAATAATAAACAGACAAACATACTGTACACTAAGCCAAATAAACAGAAAACAACTGTTTAAACACTTGCCAGGAATGTACCGTATCATGATGGTTAGCGTGTCATGAAATCCATCATGACATGTCTGTAGGCTATATATTACTTTTAAGTTAAGAGCCTGTAGATTTACAGTACAATTCAAGCACAACTGAATAAAAGACTGATAACTGTGAGTGGATGCCAGCTTACGCATGTTTTTACAATGGTAGAATTGAATGTGAATTTGTTTTGCACTGGCATAGTAATGACATCTTGTTGATAATGATCATGTTAAAGGGTGGGGACACTTTTTTTTGTAGTTAGGCTTCCTTGCCGTGAACTATTTCCAAATGTGGATAATAATAATAATAATAATAATAATAATAATAATAATAATAATAATAATAATAATAATAATAATAATAATAATAATAATAATAATAATAATAATAATAATAATAATAATAATAATAATAATAATAATAATAATAATAATAATAATAATGTCCTGATTGAGTAAATTTCCAGTTTTGCTGCTTTCACAAGCTATGCAAAGTGCCCTTTTCAAATTTTAGACCATGCCCCTCCAAGTCCCTCTGCAGGTCCCTGTGTGTGCGTGTGTGCGTGCATGCATGAGTGTATGCGTGTGTGTGCGAGTAAGTGGAAAGTGTGAATTATTTAAATACAACGTATATTGATATACCCACATGGAGAAAGACTTTATATGTGGCACCTTTCATACAAGCCACTTTACAAGAAAATTACTATGGACCTTATATCTGTTTTGCATGTCATATATTATACAAAACTATATGTTTCACTTTACTAAAGAATACTAAGAGTATTACCTGTATATCTTTTTTGAATACCACTTTACAAAGAACTATGAATCTTTAACTTTAACTTTACTTTACTCTCTTATATGAAAGGTGCCACTTTCAAGAGTTCACATATAAGTTTTTTTTTTTTCTATATGAGTAACAGCATTTCTGGTGAAATGTTGCAGAACGACCGCAAAATTCATCAGAATACAAGATAAAGTCATTCATTTCCTAATTTAAAAAAAAGGGAAATAAATTCACCACTGCCATCTAAATTTATAAAAGGTGTGATAAGTCGCTCTGAGCCTCTCACTGTTCACAGAGTTTGGGCAAGACACTTCTCTGACTAAAGTCTCTTCAACAATCTAAAACAGGTACAGGTAGCTCTTTATTTTTTACTTTATCTATTGCATAGACATGATTGCTATCTAAAATCTTTTTTTTTTTTTTATGTGAAGTACCATATACTAACGACTAAGTAACCCTAACTGGCACACATGGAATTATTTTCCCTCCTTCTTAACAACACCAATTGGTATTGTATTGTTTTAATAGTTGATAAAACGATTTAAGATACAATATCAATTGATATTATTAAGGTTGAGAAAATATTTCCCAAAGTTAGGTTTCCGAACTCGTGAGAGCCAGTTTATTATCACTTAGAAAATCTTGATGTGTGGAAATTTCATCAGCTGTATTTAATCATGGTAGACCTAAATATTATTAGCTTCATTTTACACTCTCATGAGTTAAAGATCCATGTGGGTTCATTTGGTTACCAACTCTCCATCATTTAGCTGGGGCCATCTAGAACCCTCTAACTGAAGGACCGTAAATAGTCAATCTATTGGCTCACAATGTTGAGAATGTGCTTCTAGGTTGTCTATTTTTAAAAATGGGGGAAAAAAATCACACCCGTGTGAACTGAGGGGCACACCTCACCCCTCATCATGGAATAAAATAGATATTTTATTTATTTGCTCACACTATGATGTAAATTCTCAATTTGTTGTCAAGGGGAATTTAATATCTGTGAAGGACAAGAATACACTAATGGCTAAATATAGGAGGTTCTATGAATCTATTCTAGACTATAGATGAATATAGGATGGTCTATAAATCTGCATCATAGCTGAATACTGTATAGGAGGGGCCAGACCCCCTCAAAATACAAAAGTACCGGTATTAATATGAATACAATTTTTGTAAGTCATGGCACCCAACATGTTTAGTCAGTATAATAATGCATGATGTGTTAAAACAAAGCATTATATTAATTGTTTTGTTACTTTGGGGTTTCAGAACGATGGTGACTATGACCACACCCGATGTTTATCACAACGACTCACACGACTACTGGTGGGATGGCTGGGAATCCAGTCGCATTATGTCCATGGTCATCTACAGCGTGGTGTGTGTGCTGGGTGTGTTGGGGAACGGTGTGGTCATCTGGGCGACGGGCTTCAGGATGAAGAAAACCGTCAGCACCGTTTGGTACCTCAACCTGGCTGTGGCTGACTTCCTGGTCACTGCATCCCTACCTCTGAAGATCAGAGCGATAGCTCTGCATGGACACTGGCCCTTCGGCTGGTTCATGTGCAAGATGGACGGTTTAGTTTTCTACATGAACACGGGTGCCAGTATCTACACTCTGGTGGTCATCAGTGTGGACAGGTGTGTTGGTGTGGTGTGTCCAGTGTGGACGCGGTGCAGTGGTCACCGCACCGTCAGAAATGCATCCTGGGTCAGTCTGGGGGTCTGGGTGATGGCCTTGGTTCCCAGTTTACCTCATGTCACACGTGAATACTCGAGCTGCATTGTCTTGCCTTACTTTCCTGACCTTGTCATCACTAACTTCATCCTGGGTTTTGCGTTTCCTTTCTCCATCATCGTCTCCTGCTATTCTGTCATCATCTACTGGCTGAGGAATAAGCGCCGCCTGGCCACCCAATCAGGTCGCTCCTTCAAAATCATAGCAGCTGTTATCACCGTGTTCTTTCTGTGCTGGATCCCCGTTCACATCATGCAGCTGATTCATGTGTGTTATAATGAGGGTCTGATTGAGGCCAGTGTCACACTGAACCATGTGCTTCATTTTGGGATACCCATAACCGTCACCCTGGCTCTGGCCAACAGCTGTGTGAACCCGCTGCTGTACGTGTTCAGTCAGGGTTTCACAGGTGTGTTCCGTAGCAGGTCCATCGTGAAGGTTCTGGAGAAAGCCTTCGCTGAAGAACCTCCTCAGAACAACAACACTCCCACAGACCCAAACCTCTACCGTTTAGACATCGTCCTGTCTGGGATGGAGGGTAGCACCGGTCCGTCCGTAACCCAAGACCCCAAGACCATGCCCCTAACCGAGAAACATCCGAAAGCCAAGACCCGCCAGGAGACGGCCTTGTCTGAGACACTGGTTTAGAGACTGTCTGAGACACTGTTTTATAGACTGTCTGAGACACTGGTTCCGGGTTGTCTTTAGGTTGATCTAATTGGTGTTCAAGTGTAAAGTGTTTCTCAGTATGTTAATCCACATGATTGAAACCATGATGAAAATTATTAGCTTGTAGATTTGCTAAAAATGTGTACAAACAATTGGATATATCATTCTTTCATGGTGACTTGACATGAATTAGTCAGAGCACCAGTGACATGGTTCATGGGGGTAGGCTACATGAGAGAGTTCCAGGAGGTACCTAAAACTGACACAAACAAAAAAAAATATCTTATCCTATGTGCAAATAATCATAATAAACATGGACTAACAAAGCCTACAAATGGACTCCTATAGTAGTCATGGTTTTCTCCTGGCAAAGCCCCCTGTCTGTCGTATGTCAAATTACAGATTACAAAGAGACTCTTCCTGACGTTGGTGGGAAAAGAATAATTGATAACAAGTGAAATTTCTTCTGATTTGTTTAGCTAATAGAACCCATTTTACTTTGAATATGTTGTAAATATTATATGCCTTTTGATGATCGGGTCCAGTATTTAGTTCAGTGTCCATGGAGTTAAGGAATGGATCATAAGTTGTGTTCACGTTCAATCTACCATTGGAAATGACTCCATCATTCTTCCAGTCTCCTATTTTGTACCCGCCTCCCTCCCTCTAGAGTCGAGAAGCAAATCGTGTTTGCCCCTCTTGCCATTGGCGTCTTGGGCATGGCCCTTTAAAGGAGAATTCCGCACCAAAACACATTGGCTACCTTGATTCCTGTGACATGATACATAATGTCCTTGATTTTTGTCACCCTCAGATGCCCCATTTTCTACATTTCACCCTGAGGTCAGTTGCAGTTGCTGCCTCAGTTGCTGTTGCGCCAGTGCAGTTTGCATGGCCGCAGGTTGTCTTTATTCTAATGTGAGTATTTCTGTAACTTCAATTTTTTCACACATCACATCAAGCCACATACGACAAGATAAATGGACCACTACATGATTTTTTAAAAACTCAGTGTGACAAGAGTTTAAACCGGAGTGATTGGAGATTGGCAAAAGGGAGGGGAGGAGAGGAGAGGAGGAGGAATAGATTACCTCTGGGATTACAAGTAAAGACATGCCCCAGAGTGACGTAAAATTCAAGCGTGCTTATCAGTATACTATTAAAATGTGATGTGTGGGAAAAAAAAGTTTGGCGTTTCAGAAATTCCCTCATTAGAATAAAGACTACCTGCAGCCATGCAAACTGCATTTGTTGCATCTGCTGCAACGGAGGCAGCAACTGCAACTGGCCTCAGGATGAAATAGAAAATGGGACGTCTGTGACAAAAATCATAAATCAAGGACATTATGTAGCCTATCATGTCACAGGAATCAAGGTAGATTGATGGCCAATATGTTTTGGTGTGGAATTCTCCTTTAAAGGTAGGGGAAGTGATTTCACTTTTGTCAGATATCACCCAAAAAATATTTTTTTCTGTTAAAATGCTCTATTATAAGGTGTGGAAACCACATATGGAGTTTCCCCCTCCCCCATGTTAGCAGAGGAGCTAATAAAAGTTCCCCAGGTCACCACCAATTCTCCTCCAATCAGGAGCGAGCAGCAGGTTCACATAGTGTAGCTACTGTTGGGGACCCCTAGTGCACCAGGCTGGTACTACACCATGAATTTCAAATCACTTCCCCTACCTTTAAGGGAAGGGGGGTCTGCAGAGCCTTAGAAATAGACAGAGTTGCGACATTGAGGGGACAGAAAATAGTCTGGTCACGTGGTTCTAGTACTCGGTTGAGCCCATATAGGCTCCAATGCATTCAGTAACTTCCGGCTGTCACTATTTGTTGTCACTATCCAATACAAGTCTATGTAGAGGAGCCGCCATTGGACTGGCGCCATGGAGTGAACGGAGTTGACGTAACTCTGTATTTCCAAGGCTCTGGGGGTCTGTGAGGCAACGTGATGACGTGTCCTGAACGTGCAGTGCCCGCGCGTTGTGGTGGTTGTAACCAGAGCCCTCTAGAGGGAGAGTTGCGCCATTGAAGGGGTACGCAGTCACGTGGTTTTAGTCACGTGCTCAGTGGTCACCGAGAACATAACAGTGACAAACCATGGAGTCTGAAAGACGAGAGTGGCGCAAATAAGAGCTATTTTACATATATATGCAAAATGACAGTCGATTTAAATTATTTCACAGTAACAACTATAGTCTCTGCAATTTGTATGATGTGCCATTATTAAAAAAAAAAACGAAAATAAAGGGATTTTAAGTCATTAAAGCTGGGCTGTTGTCTGAGTCCAATGCATCTCTGCCTATTTCCCAATAGAACAGAGTAATAGTCTCGCGGGAATACCACGAGAGTGACGTTTACGGAAGTGTCACTTTGTGAATGAGGTGTGATTTCTCATGCCAATAAAGCTCATTTGAAGTGAATTGCTATTGGGAAAACTACTATTCTGCTCTTTAAGGCATCAATATAAAGCAAACAAAGTATACGAAAATATCCTGCGACATGTCCTCTCTCATTTGTATGCACTGATTATTTTCTACAAAGGTATAGTCATTAATACAATAATAAAAAAAACTTTGTTCATGCCGCTTTTATGACAACATTCTGAGAGTGTCACTATTCCCCTTCCCAGCAGCACTAGCGGCCGCCATTGGATTGGCCCCATGAAGTGAACGGAGTTGTCAGAACTCTGTCTCTAGATGGCGCTGGTTGTAACCGGAAGAAAGAAAGGAATGGAAACTATGCTAGTCATGTGAGGAATGCAGATCGTACGTAGCGACATAAAAAAGGACAATAACAAAAACTACTCAAGAGAAGAAAGACATCAGACAACATTGATGTTAAAGTGCTGTTTCGTTTTCACCTGCAGAATGTTAATAAACAAATCTCAGTCTCTACCAAGGAAGTTGTTGGAGAGAGTTGCATTAAAGTTACCACATTAACAACAGGCCATTTCCCAGAGCTGTCAACCTCGGGTCGAAACTGCGGAGGAAAAGGTAACACTGGGGGCTCATTCGGGAATCAAACTCAGATCTCCCACGTGAAAGTCCAACATTTTAACCGCTAGACCAAAGGGACATCCTCTTGGTCATGATTTATATGAGCCAAGATAAAAAGATAAAAGCGAGAATGTTCCTCTTTTTTTTGCCATGCCTTGTTATTGTTAAGGTATGGCCATATAATGACCACAAATGTGGTCTAAAAGTGTAAAAAAAAACTATATTTTTAATGCACCTGAGCTTTAACATTCTTCTTCTTTTTTTCTTTCTTTACAGAAATGGCAAAGTGTCCCTTAAAGGGGAATTCCACCCATTTTCAAATAAATAAATAAATAAATAAATCATGAGAGGATACAAATGTGAACCAAATGGACCAAATGGAAAAAGGCGTCTGAAAGAAAAATCATTAACATGGTGAAATACATCTTGACGATGTCATCAGATGTACTTCACACCATGTTAATGATTTTTTTCAGACCTCCATTTTTAGGAAATACATAATCGGGGGGAACTTTTTTCTCGTGTCGACAACATCTCTAAAGGTATATTAATGCCATATTAAAATGTTGAAAATGGGTGAAGTTCGCCTTGAAGTGCATTACACGCACCTGTCCTGTTACCGCCACTTCCCCCCACCAGATGGCAGCAAACCTCCCCAGGCTGCTCCACTCCTCCTACAGAGAATCTATCATTCCTTGTTCCTGCTTCTTCCTTCTCGTCTTGATCAGCTCTCATTCTCACAGGTTGGTGGATCTCTTCTCTCACTCAGACTAATGCAATATAATGCCGTGCTTACTAAAACTACCAGTCAGTGCAGTGATTTATATAGTATGACTATAATCATTTACTGCGTTTCTGGTATCAGCTGCTTGTTCTGATATGTGTTTATGTGTTTATAGACAAACATAATTCTCTCTAACTTCACAACTAGTGCTTTTACAAACAACTTGACTTTCAATTCAGCACAGTACGGTTACACTAAAAAAAGAAGTATAAACATAGGAGTTAGCAGTAGGAGAGTACATCTCTGCTGTCTCTGGTGTGTTGTATACAAACAAAATCGTTATAGGGTTTAAGTGGTCAGTTTAAGTGCATTGTCAATTATGCTCTGTTTTTCTGCCTCTTCTAGTAGAACAGCAATGCAAAAAAACAAACAAACAAACAAGCACAGAATAAGGCAAAGTATTACAGAAATGAAACTAATCTTTTAATTGACTTGTCTGTTCTACAAACAGACAAGCAGGAAAGGGCTTGCTTAATGATTAAGTGGAAAAACTATTGACCTGTATCCTAGTTTGACTCTCTGT
Organism: Benthosema pterotum; assembly: GCA_039105355.1. Classification (NCBI taxonomy): domain Eukaryota; kingdom Metazoa; phylum Chordata; class Actinopteri; order Myctophiformes; family Myctophidae; genus Benthosema; species Benthosema pterotum. The sequence goes on from CM076967.1 coordinate 6,305,709, forward strand.
GCAGTCTCTCTCTCTTTCGCAGTCTCTCTCTCTCTCTCTCTCTGTGTAGTTCTGTTTACAAGCTCATTGATTTTTCCAGTCACTCCAATATTCTCTTTACTTTTTATTAGGGATGTCCCGATACCAGAGAAAATATCGGATCAAACTTGTTTTTGTCGTATCGATACTGATACTGAATCAGTATTGGTAAAGGGAATCATTATTGGCCCTTTATTTGTCATTATCGGGCCAGTATTGGTATTGGCAAATATACCAGTCTATCTACAGCTCTGGTCCAGAGCTTTCCTAAGTGGAAACATCCCCCACCACACTGATAAAATGCACTTTTTGTCCAGAATGTGTGTGTTACACACGAAAAACAACCAGGGTTTGCGCCCTCTACCGATATATTGCCAAGAGAAAATCTTCATAGGGAATATTTTTTTCCTCTGGTTTATTTCTGCTTTATATATCCACTCCAGAAGAGAGGCTGGTCGGGTGGAGTAATGGCAGATTGCATTGTATGTTACAGAGCTCCAATGCAAGGCAGACTCATAGAAGCAGTGTAGCTTGGCACTATGGCAGTTAAATAAAATGTTGGGCTGTGTGGAATTTGCTTTGGAGTTGCCCAATGCCCAAGTGTACATTTGAGTGAGGAGTCTGCTATTCACGGCTGGTGAACTTCATATAAGAACTTTTTTTTCCTTTCGCCTTGTATATACAGTATATCTATATTATTCTCTTCTCTGGTAGCGGTATTTGGTATTGGTATCAGCTAGCACAGAAATTGTGGTATTGTGGTATTGGGTCTGACTCAGAGTTTTCTGTTTTCAATGCTGAAATGCTCTTGGTTTATTGGTGACACAGCTGTAGTTGTATTTAGTAGCAGTACCGTAATGGTGTTTCAATTCATTTTAAATATGAGCATTTTAATTTGAAATACCTTGGGTTGTTTTACATGCTATCGTCCTCCCCCCCCATACCCATGTCTAGATCCGCCCCTGATTCAATGTGACCTGCATGCTTCCATTTCAGTGTGAGATTGGCTGAGTTGTTGTTGTAAACAATAGCCTACTACTACCATAGTAATGTACTTGTACTGCATGTGTGTGTATCTGAGGCTATTGTACGTGCATCTTTCACATGGGTTGCTTACGTGTATGTGTGTGTGTGTGTGTGTGTGTGTGTGTGTGTGTGCGTGTGCGTGCCTGTGTGCGCGCACAGTGCCTCAACATTGTACGTAAGTACAGGCCTATGTTATTGTTCAGTATACTTCAGTTAATGTAGTGAGTCATATACATCCTGTACTATAGCGTGCTGGGCTGGCACACACACCAAATAGAAAAAAACAAAACAAAGTATAGCCAGGCCCGGATTTAGCCAGCCCTACTAGGGTGGGCTGGAAGAATGATAGGGTGGGCAACAAAGTTCTTCATATGAAGCAGTCGTTTTCAACGTTTTTGACACCAGGGACCACTATTTATTTAGCATTTGAGCCATGGACGACCATATTTTAGCCCCCCCAAACTAAAGATTTATTTTAGCTTTTATCCATAATTACCGGCTGGATTTGGGAAACAAAACATTCAAACCTACAGATCAAAATGACCATTAATCTTCTACATTCTCTAGTTGTGTAAACTTGTGGCTAATTCACTTGATGAATATTTTAACTCTTGAGAGTGTAAACATTGGTTTCATGTTTACGCTCTCAAAGGGTGCGTTCCGATACCCAAAATCTCGGCCACTCGCTCACTCCCACTCGTTTCCTCGGGGTCATTTCAGCCGTGAACCGGAAATGGTTAACGTTCCGATTCTCATCGAGGAGACGAGTGGAGGCGAGTGGAGGAGCCGAGGAGGCTTCTGAGGCCACATAGAGCGAGGATAAGTCGAGTGTTCCCTCGATGCAGCATTTCGTCTCCTCTCGGCGGATGTCCGCATCACGTGTACACGTTTTTTTCCTTCTCCAGTGACATAAGCCCTCCTCCTCCACTCCACATGTGGAGACGCGCTCAGACAACACTGCTTGAAACCCGATACCCCCCCCCCCTCCACTAGCGCTGCAGCTGACCGCTCGTACGCACGACACACATTACACTTTTTCATGTTTGTTGAAGACACACATTTTCGCTGAAATAATAGACCTTCAGAATGATAAAGCAGCCTACATATATAAAGTGAAATGACAACAACAAGGCAATGGCTGTGGCTTTATTGTATCATGATATGTGATATAAGGATAATAAATAAAAGCTATATAAATTATATTATATACATTTCATCTTCCACAAACCTAATTCCATTCCTGAATGCACTGCTATGAATGAGGGAAATGAAAACGTATTTATTCATATGTGGACTGAACTACAAGTCAGAGACTACCGTCCTAATCACTGTTATTATAGTAGGCTATCATTTACAATGCAGCAGTGCTGTGTTGCGGGACTGTGTAGGGGGGGGGGTGACGTGAGCTGCGGGCATGTCGCATTTCCTTCACAATCTAATAATATAAGTGAAACTGTGAAGGACGTGGGCAGCATTGATGAATTGTTTATCTTGCATTTATACAGCCTGTACTGTACCATGGAAGGCGCAGGGCTCTATGTTCCAGCTGATCCAGCTGTGTGCACAGTATATTTTTCCACCTTTGCTTTGGCAATGTAAACATGTGTTTTCCAATGCCAATAAAGCCCATTGAATTGAATTGAAGTAATGAACGTCATAAGCAATCGCGGACGTGCCGTCGCTTTAAAATGACATCTTGAGTACATTCCGAATCTCATGTCAAATCCACTTGACCACTCTGTCCTCGCATCTCCTCCACTCCTCCTCGCTGGGGGCGGAGCTAAGGTGGCGAGTGGAGGACGCGAGGGGAGTGAGCGAGTGTTATAGTTGCGGTATCGGAACGCACCCAAAGAGTTACATCTGGTTAACCAGCTTTGCACCATTTCGCTGGGGACCACCTGGAACCCTCTCAAGGACCACTGGTGGTCTCCCCGGACCACTGGATGAAAACCACCTATAGATATTACCTTTCATTGGGTGGGCATACAGGATGCAGGTTTGGGTGGGCTCTGCCCACCCCTGCCCCCCCTCTAGATCCGGCCCTGAGTATAGATAGCTCTTGGCATGGCTGTAGTTCAGCCTCTGTGTGCAACACTGGAGTGCAATGAAGTATAACAGAGAGAGGGGGGGCAGGGTGTGGGTTGATGGATAAATTCCCTACAGACAGCCTGCAGGGACAAAGGTCGGTTTATCCATTAGTTTAGCCATTAGTTATATGCTCTGTGTGTGTGTGTGTGTGTGTGTGTGTGTGTGTGTGTGTGTGTGTGTGTGTGTGTGTGTGTGTGTGTGTGTGTGTGTGTGTGTGTGTGTGTGTGTGTGTGTGTGTGGTGTGTGTGTGTGTGTGTGCGCGCGCGCGGCGCATGAGCATGTGTGTTGTGTACACTATTACACTATGCCATTGCCTACAGTGCACGTATTATGTAACTATGTCAGGTGAGTTGTGTGCGTGCATGTGTGTGTGTGCGTGCATATCATAGGCAGATCTAGGAATGATGGGCCCCTGGGCCACTGTCTCCCAAAGCCTCCCCCCATTTAGCATTGCCATTTAGCAACACTATTAATCCAGAACAATTTACATTATGTAAAAACACTGCAATCCACCGTACAGATTACGGTTTACAATTTAAGCAGAGTTTACAATACACTTTTCAGCTTACAATGTAAACACTAAAACATGGTAATACTTTAGACATGCTATACAGGTACGAGACACTGCTATCTCAGTCTAATGAGGTGCTATCTAAACTACCTAGGATTGTACTGCGGGTACTATGAGTTGGTATGTAATACAAGTGCTATGGGCTGAGATGGAGCCTGAAGAGGTGTGTTTTCAGACTGTGGTGGACGATAGGGAGTGAGGCTGTGGTTCTGATTGCAATGGGAAGTGCATTCCATAGTTTTGGAGCCAGGAGGGAGAAGAGCTTGGGGCGAGCGGAGCGTTTTCCAGGCGTTTTAGCGGGGGTAGTGCCAGCTTCCCTGTGTCGGCTGATGGGAGTGCATGGGAGGGCTTGTAGGGTTTTATGAGACCAGTTAGATATGGTGGAGTCAAACCTTTGGTTGCTTTGAATGCTCTTCAGCAGGACTTTACAGCAAGGGATTGCTTCAAAATAATGCAGACTGAGCGTTTAACCACTTGCAGTCATGTACCATATCGTGATGGTTCAGATCAGGGATGTCAAACTCAAATACACAGCGGGCCAATATAGAAAAAAAAAATTGGTACAAGCTGAGGGCTGCACTGGTTACGAGGATGTCCCAGGCAAACAAGCAAAAAAATAATAAATTTCCTTTGTAAATCAATGTCCATGTAAATGCATGTAAACATGAAACTACCAGCACTAAAACTGGAAATGCCTTAGTTTGTTATCATGGTGCATCAAACATACCAGAGGGCCAGTTCTAACACTAATTCAATATCATCCCCATGGTAATTGGTGCATTTATATAGCGCCTTTTATCCAAGGTGCTTTACATAGACTGTGCATCACATTCACCCATTCACACACACATTCATACACTGATGTCAGTGGAAACCATGCAAGGTACCTACTAGCACATCAGGAGCAATTAGGGGTTCAGTGTCTTGCTCAAGGACACTTCGACAGTAACTCTGCAGGAGCCCGGGATCGAACCGGCAACCTTGTGGTTACCATCCGTTGACTCTACCCCTGAGCCACTGCCGCCCATGCTGCCATAGCTTGTAGTGTAGCTCAGCTACATTTTTTTAAAAGTAACATAACAAGTAGTGTAGCTTACTACATTTTCCCAGTAGCTTGCCCATCACTGTTGATTTGGCCCGCGGGCCTTGAGTTTGACATACATTCGGGTTCGGGTGATTTTGTTATTTTATTCACACGAATGAATAAGTCCTTGTGACAAGGGCCATGTGCGCCACTATTATCCACTGTTATCTTTTTTTGGGTGCAGTGGGGGTGCTGAGCTTGTGCCCTTTCGCAGTCACACAGACGCCCAAGCACCCCGCTCGCCCAGGGACCCCTGGGTCCGGGCCCAACAGTCCTGTTAGACAATCCTCCCCTGAGCACGTATGATGCTGAAGTCCACGTCGGTTCAATGATCTACTACACTATCTAGATAGTGAAAAAGTCGTTCCCACACTGAACTCCTTCAACCTCAGCAGATTATTGTTCATTCCACCATGCAGGGACTGGGCCTCAGAATTGAGAGCCGCGAGTTGTGTTTGCTCAGGGGGATGGGAGGCGAAAAACGCATGACTCTGCATGACTCATGTCATTTATGTGTAAAGGTGTAAGTTCAGACTATAGCACACGTGTCCAACTCAAGGCCCGGGGGCCAAATCAGTCCGGTAATGAATCATCTTAGGCCCGTGGGATGATATTCAGATGATGATATACGCGGCTGGGTCCACCGTGCCTGTTGGATAATCCTCCCCTGAACTGTTGTCAGCTGGCAGGGCCGGATGTAACATTTCCAAATTGGGGGGGCAGGTGAAAATAGTAGGCAGGTGAAATTGCCGAAAATTTTCGGTTACACAGGACTTAGGTATTCTGCAAGTAAGCATCAATAATATCAGTTGTTGTTGAAGTTACAACAGACTGCATAAAGTGCATGAAGCTAAAGGTCTGACTCAGAGAGTTTTCTATTTTGAACGATGAAATGCTGTTGTTTTAGTGTTGTAGTTCGTTAGTTAGCAGTAGTAGTGCTTCAAATCATTTTCAATTACAAGCACTTTCATTTGAAATATCTTTGGGTTGTTTTGCATTCCGTCCTGTTTGGTGGGGCAGTCGGGGCATTTAGCGGGGCATTGCCCCCCACATGCCCATGCCCATATCCGCCCCTGTCGGCTGGACTGAAGGTTGATATTTCCGTTGGATTATATCCTAACTTCACTGAAGGCGTAGGTGGTGAAATGTCACCGTGACCTCATGTAAACCACAGCGTGCATCGGCCTGGTCAGTGGAACGTGATATGTCACCCGGTGCGCCGGGGGCATTTCATGACATTCTGGCGGAAATGATGCACTTTGGCTTGAGAAAGGAACTGATTAGGACATATGTGTCAAAACCCAATGGCAAATCAGGATCTGTGGGTGAATTACCGGAATTTCCGGACTATAAGCCGCTACTTTTTTCACATGCTTTTGACACTTATACAACGGTGCGGCCAATCGATGGATTTTTACTTCCACTGCTCTAACATGTCTGGTGCAGCTTATAGTCAGGTGCGGCTTGTAGTCCGGAAATTACGGTAACCTAGCCTGGCTCAAGCCAGACCGAATCGGATGTTGGCAAAAAGAATTGCCTGCCAGCAGATTGGTCTGGAATAACTCAATTGTACAGCCATTTCCTACTCCAGAAAATTGTGGTGACCAATCAGGACACAGTATTCAAAAATGTTTGCATACTTACTGGCCCTTATTGGCCACCGCAATTTTCTGGACTTGGAAATGGCTGTACAATCGAGCTATTCCAGACCATTCTGCAGAAAGGCAATTCTTTTTGCCAACAGCTCTATTCAGTCTGGCTTTAGCCAGGCTAGAATTAACCTTTGCCCCACAGGATGATATTTAAAGGCAGGGGTGGATCTAGGCATGGGCCCCCCTAAATACCCAGTCCCCCCCCCCCCCCCAAACACGATGCCATGCAAAACAACCCACGATATTTCAAATTAAAGTGCTCATAATTAAAATGATTTGAAACTCTACTACTGCTTCTAACTAACTAACTAACTACATTTTTGGCACCAACCAACAGCATTTCATCATTGAAAACAGAAAACTCTCTGAGTCAGACCTTTAGCTTTATGCATGCTGCGTGTCTGTTGCAACTTCAACAACAACTGATGTTATTATTGATGCTTTACTTGACTAATAAAACTGAAAATTCATTCTCTTGCCCCTCCAATATGTTCTCTTTCCCCCCCGCCTCCCAATTGGGGCATGTTACATCTGCCCCTGTTTAAACTAAGGTATTATAGGCAACTTTTTAGCCAATAATAATGTGTCTTCTACTTGCTGCAGCTGCTTCCCTGCAGACAGACACTTGCTTTGTCCTGCAGACGGTCCAGAACTTTAGTGGTCGTCACCAAATCCTTTTTGTGGTCTTATCTTTTTGCCAGGGGTGTAGTGGAGGGAGGGACACGGGGGACGATGTGACGTCCCCCCACTTCTCACATCTAAAATATTTTTGGGGCAACAGTAGGCTTTTTTTTGTCTTGTCATTTACTTTTATGGATACTATTAGGCATAGTAAACAATCTTTCTCAATATGTTCTAATTGTTTTAATAGCTTGTCTGTGTGTGTTGCGCAGGTGCACGCAAATGCGCATGCAAATGCAAGTGTGCATGCACGTGTCTTAAAGGGGAATTCTACTCATTTTCAATATTTTACTATGTCATTAATATACCTTAGAGATGTTGTGTGGACATGATAAAAAAAGTTCCCCCATTCTGTGTTTCCTAGAAATGGAGGTCTGAAAAAAATCATTAGCATGGTTAAATACATCTTGATGACATCATCAAGATGCGTTTCGCGAATGTTAATGAGTTTCCTTTTTTCTGAGAGTGTACAAATGGAACCAAATGGACCCGCTAGGGTCCATTTGGTTCTGGTTTCATTTGTACACTCTCAGAAAAAAAAATAATGGGTTCTAAAAGTCCCACTACAACACTGCTTTTTTGCCTATTATTAATGACATGCCAAGATTGGAACTCCGTGTAGGTTATAAGTGAATAGTTCAGCAGATTTCGACAGACAACGGGTCACTATAGTTTGGAATTAACGTTGTCAGGACTGGTTGTGAAAACATTAGCTGTGGAAGAACAAAGTTGAGTTTTTTTGGGCCGTGTCCGTGAAATGGCTGACATATTTTAGTTGATGGACTATAATTATACTGTCACTGGGTGTTGGATATATGTGCATGAATATGTAATTTTGTGGCATTTCTGGGCCATAACTGGGAAAGCCATTGTGTCATTTTAGCGCTGGCTATTCTAGCACATTTCTGAAAAGACCATTTATGTGTGAGAATTACTGACTTTAGGATGGGCTAAATGATATCCAGAGCATTTAATAAATAATAATCTTGTCATGTTAATTTAACATAGAAAAGTAATAATATTAGTGCAATATTATTACTCGTCAGGGGCGGATGTAACATTTCCCAATTGAGGGGGCAAGAGAAAATGCTATGGGGGGTAAAGGTTGGGCCATGCGGCTCATGCCGAATTTCTTGACTGAGTTCCAGGGGTCCCCCAGCTAAATGATAGTTTGGACGTAAATGGACCCTCATGGGTCTGTAACTGAACAAGTGAAACCAAACTTGTGCACTCTGAGAGTTAAATTAACATTGATTAGATTGGAGAGGGCCTTGAAATTAAAAAAATGGTTGAAAGTAGACCTATAAAGATCCTATCTTCTGGGGGTCCTTTCAAATGGGGTGGGGGGGTCCTTGACATGACAAAACCTCTTTAAACTAGAGCACGCAGCTGGGCCTCATGCAGTTCCTGGAACCTGTGAAGGGGTCCATCCTCCTCTATCTGTGGTCATTGATCCTTTCCATTCACCCAGTCAGTGACAGAGAGAAAGTGTCACTCAGGGGCAGATCTAGGCATGGGCATGGGGGGGCAATGCCCCCCTAAATGCCCCGACTGCCCTACCTAACATGATGACATGCACAACAACCCATTAACCCAAGATATCTCAAATTTTGAAATTAAAGTGCTTACATTTAAAATGACTTGAAACACTACTACTGCTGCTAACTACAAATCTCGCACCACTAAACCAACAGCATTTCATCATTGAAAACAGAAAACTCTCTGAGTCAGACCTTTAGCTTTATGCATGCTGCGTGTCTGTTGCAACTTCAACAACAACTGATGTTATTATCATTGATGCTTTACTTGACTAATAAAAGTCCTGTAACTGGAAATGGTATGGGGTGCAGCTTCATCATGAAGCTGCCCCCATACCATTTTCTCTTGTACCCCCCCAATTGGGAAATGTTACATCCACCCCTGGTGTCACTCCAAACATGGAACTGAGAGGGTGGAGAGATCAGACGATGTGACATGTCTGTGGCAGGATGACACTAGGCGCTCACTCACGACGCACAAAAGGTATAGCGGAATAGTTGAAACGGTTCACATCCACGCTATTACCACGCTTCAACACTCACAATGGGTAAGTGTCAAAGCCGCGTGGACTCCGTTATGACTTGAGTTAAAGGGATACTGTAGTTCCGTTTTAGTTAAGTTGTGCGAAACGCGTGCCGTTAATATAGTGTTAAGTAACGTCTGTGTTGATTACTCTGCAGTGGGAGTTCTGCTCTGCTTTTGGGTGAAGTATTAAGTACTGTAGTATATCCGGTCAGTTTGTGGGCGGCGCTTCATGGGGTCACTTATTAAACTAGAATTAGCCCCACAGAACGAATGTCATTTGAATCGTTTGAACCTAATTTCTAAAATGTCCGAGCAACGTTTGTTCATTTGAGACCATGCACTCTATCACACGGAACTGTGGCCTGCAGGCTAAAGCCAGATCAAAATCAGCTGTTGGCAAAAAAAAATACCTGACAGCAGATTGGTCTGGAATAGCTCAATTGTACACTCATTTCCTACTCCAGAAATTTGGGTTGGCCAAAAAGGACAAAGTATTAAAATGCGTTTGCATTCTTTGTCCATTTTGGCCAGCCGAAATTTCTGGAGTAGGAAATGGGTGTACAATTGAGCTATTCCAGACCAATCTGCTGACAGGCAATTTTTTCTACCAGTCTACTGACAGACATTATTTTTTTGCCAAGAGCTGATTCGGTCGGGCTTTAGCCAGGCAAATGGAACGGTGCTTTTTGCGTCCATGTCACTGTATGCCCAAGAAGTAGTTCCATGTATGCAGTGTGCGTGCATGAGCAAACGAACGGGTGAGTGCATGTGCATATATTACTACCGGTATTACAGTATTATTGGTCTTCACTTTATGTGATGATAAAGGTTGTATTTCAACACCATCAGCGTTGGGACAGACAGCTCCCTTCCTAATAAGTCACTATAACTTCAGACAGTTCATATAATGAGTTAATGACTGGCCAACGTTGGCACGAGGATACAACTTTGTGTAATTATTAATTATCAGTTTTTGTATGGAGTTAACAAGGGTTACTGACATAAAATACTGACTGTAGTTTGGGCAGGAGTGTGGGGGGGCATGCATCTGCTTTCGATATTCCTCGTTTAGAATTAATGAAATATTCCCCTTTTTTAATGGGCACTAGACTAGAGTCCTTCACGGGTCCATTTTCAAGGAACCGGCCCGGTTCAGACCCGGACGTAATCGGAGCCGCTCCGCTTTGGGCCCGCTGCTATAATTAACATGACGGCTCCGAACCGTTGAATGCCCGGGATGATTTAACCCGGCTCCGAGACGAGCCCGGTGCTATAATTAACATGACGGCTCCGAACCGTTGAATGCCCGGGATGATTTAACCCGGCTCCGAGACGAGCCCGGTGCTATTATTGAAATCATGGGTCCGAAACGTAAATGTCCGAGTACCCGAAATGTCCGAACGCTTTAATGAGTTCTACTAGTATATTATGAATAAGACGGAAGCTTACTGTTAGTTGTACATGGTTGAACACCATGCATGTTGAACACGGACTCGACTCACAGCATAGAAAATAAATCCACGTCGTCTTTAGATGTTGAATCCCAGTAGTAGCTGTACTTTTCTTCTTAGCCATTATTCCACCATTGTGTGTGAATAAAAATAATAATCCATAGTCAACTATTATAACTGCCGTCTCGTGATGGTAGATCACACAATTCATATCTCCGTTGTGGAAGAGTGGTTTCTTTTTTGTTTTTGTGGTCTCTGTCGCACCAGCAGCAGACCATAGTCTTTATTGCTTATCTTAATAATTATTATTATCACGATAGTTAACAATTTCACTGCTAAGCATCCTGGAAAAAAGGGGTTTGAGCTGTGCTAAGCTCTTTGAGTGATGTCACTAGGGATGTCACTAATTGAAAACAAGGCCAATAAAAAACAAAGTCCTATAGCGACATATACATGCCATATACCGTCTGAAAGAGCACACTCGCTGCTTTCACAAGAAAAAAAAAAAACATTTATACCACCTATCGTTCAGGACTTATTGCCATTTGAATGCTATAGAAACATGAGCAGTCTTGTAAAAATACATTGTATAGAGACATTGACAGACAAATATATATATGAACCAAATGAAGATATTGTACATGCTATACACCGATTGACAGCCCTCTTAGTCCACTTTTAGGGGAAAAAAAAATTACATTCATCCCATCTTCTGTTCATCTGTAATTGCCATTTGAATTCAACTTGCCTCGTGGGCCAAAACCATATAATGTATGGAATAATAATTGTTCAGTTCTATATAATATGATTATGTTGCCAAAGTCCTATAGCGACATTTACATGCCATATACCGTCTGAAAGAACACACTCACTGCTTTCACAAGAAAAAAAAAATGCATTCATACCACCTATTGTTCAGGACATATTGCCATTTGAATGCTATAGAGACATGAGCAGTCTTGTAAAAATACATTGTATAGAGACATTGACAGACAAATATATATATGAACCAAATGAAGATATTGTACATGCTATACACCGATTGACAGCCCTATTTGTCCACTTTTAGGGGGAAAAAATTACATTCATCCCATCTTCCGTTTGTCTGTAATTGCCATTTGAATTCAACTTGCGTTGTGGGCCAACACCATATCATTTATGGAATAATATTCTTCAGGTCTATATAATATAATTATGTTGACAGTAATATATAAAAACCATATACCATATGAAAGGGCACACCCTCTGCTCTAATAAGAAAAAAGAAAAAAAAAATATGCCATCTACATGCCATCTTTATTGAGGTTTTATGTCAGAATCCCTGCAATAGAATAGAATAGCAGAGAAAAGGGATCCGTTGCGCGTGTGCGTGCACGCGCGTGCGTGTGTGTGCGCGTGCGTGCGTGTGCGTGCGTGCGTGCGTGCGTGTGTGTGTGTGTGTGTGTGTGTGTGTGTGTGTGTGTGTGGGGGGGGGTGGGTGGGGGGGGGGCTGTTGTGCTTTCTTTGCAAAGACGTTTAGCTGCTAAACATAGCTAGCATTGAAGACCACAGACGTGCGCGCGCGCGCGCACACACACACACACACACACACACACACACACACACACACACACACACACACACACACACACACACACACACACACACACACACACACACACCCCAACGAGCCAGATTTTGCTAGATCGTTAGGGATCGTAGGCAGAACAGCTGGAGCTGCGCTCCGTCCATGCTCCCTCCGACAGATAGAGAGAGAGAGTAGAGAGAGAAATAGAGAAAGAAAGATGAAATTCCCATGCCAGTATCAACCACACAATATCCAGATGGCCAAAGTAAAACAATCTAATCCAATTGATGGAAAAAAACAAGCAATCGAAGTCCCGGTGCTGTTTTGCCAGCAACAACAGAGATCAGTAGTTAGCCTGTGCTACGTCCCCTGACCGGAGCCTGTGTTGTCTGTCTGTTTTTCTTCCTCAAAGCAGGGAAAAAAATGGGTAGGTGGGCGGAGTTTTGGTTGTGACATCGTCAGGGCCTTAAAGCAACAGTATACTACAGAACCAACTTGGATTTATGCGTTCACTTTTGTTTATTATTAATCAAATGCTGGTTTATTGATCATAATGCCGCAAACGGTTATTTACGTTCGCCGCACCCCGCCAAAACGTTCCTCCAAAACGTAAATACATGGATTCAGCAGAGAAATTGTTAAGTTGTTTCAGTCTTCGTGTGTGTGTGTGTGGGGTGTGGGGGGGGGGGGGGGGGGGGGGGGGGGGGGGGGTGTTGTTGTTGTGATGATGACGTATGCAGTAACTTCCTGCTATGCTAAAGTCACGTGACTCAATGCTCGCCTCTCACTGGCCGGAGGAGAACAAGGGGGATGACGAGGGTGATTGACAGCTGTGGCGGCCAATCCCCGGGTTTTGGGTGTAACCCGAGGTCCGAGACGCCCCGGAACCGGCCTGATTGTACCCGGGACATGCAGGGGACATGCAGGAACCGGCCTGAACGAACCCGCGACATCGCGGAACCGGCCCGTTTGTGCCCGGATGTCATTTCTTGTAAACGGAACCGGAACCGGCCACGGGCCGGGTCGGTGCTCGGGCTTTATCGGGTCTCGGGTTAACCCGAAGTACTCTACACTAGACCCTCCTATACCTACATTCATTGTGTCCACGCATGTCTCATAATTGCTGCTGACAATGGTCAAATATGATGTAAATTTGTGGCAACACACATGGGTACCTGTGTAGACTGTTAAAGAGGGGGTGCCTTGATTTTTTTTTTTTTTTTTACTTTGTACATGTTTAAGAGGTGACAGTATGTAAATAGACCCCTTGGTGTGTTTTTTATGTGCAATGATGTCTTCCCTTTGTATTTAGGGTTTCTTCCTGGGGGCTGAACCTTTCCAGTTAAACGTGCCAATGAAAAAAACTTCAATATAGTGACATCACCTGCTCAGCCCCTCCCCTAACTCCTCCCCCTTTATCATGCAACTAAAGCTGTGGGCGTGGCTTCAGTTCAGGTGGATCTCCACCCATCACCACCCACCAGGCAAACCAGGCATACTTAATGAACTGGTAGGGTGGAATCATAAAAATGACAGTTTAACAAACACTGTACACTTTTTGGGAAAAAATCTTACTTTTCATATAACATTAATACCTGATGATCATGTTTTAGGGTAGAAAAAATTCATGGCACTCTATCTTTAAAATATGTACTATAGAATATTTCAATTCTATTCTATTGATAAACGTAACATGAAACCAAATGGACCCACAAGGGTCCATTTTTACACTCTTGGTTGCGGTTATAGCACTCCTCTCTCCTCATATTCCTTGTTGTTTCCTTATGATGGAGGCTCCTGCAGACTAGTTCAGACCTACACTGTCTGCCGGCTGCTTGTTGACGTTCTCATCATGTTCTGTGTTGTTTTGCTCCACCACAGAACGCCAAGAATGTTGTTGACACAGTGTGTGGTTTGGACAGATGAGAGATTTGATGGACCTGTTTACCAGGTGGTATTTCCTCCAGTTTCTTGGAAGCACTCTCGTCTCTCTCTCTCTCTCTCTCTCTCTCTCTCTCTCTCTCTCTCTCTCTCTCTCTCTCTCTCTCTCTCTCTCTCTCTCTCTCTCTCTCTCTCTCTCTCTCTCTCTCTGCCAGTGGTTTTCAACCTTTTTATATCAGGGCCCACTATTTATTCAGCATTTGAGCCGCGGACCACCATTTGATGATAGTTTCACCCCTCAGACCCAGAACTAATGATTTCTTTACTTTTTGTCCACAAATGTGTGTTAAAACGGACTGCGCGAGGCCGCATTTGGCCCAAGGGGCCGCATAATGCCCAGGTTATATAGTATTTGGGAGCAGAAAATGGTGCGCAGAGTTTTGCTCATTGTCTGTACCTGCTGTGTGTCTGACCATAAGCCTGTTACTGGATGGTTGGTATTGATTATTCACTGACTACAGTTACATTGTCAGGGTGAGCTCCATGTTTGACTTTCTATTTTTAGTCTTAGCTCTTGCTGTGTGGTTGTTTCACCAGCAATGATCACCCAGCCAACGATCCTCCCTGGATAAGATGCACTCTGGAACTGTAGAATGTCGTACATCAAGAAATATGCTGCTACAGTACAATATAGATGTATAGATCGATATGCTGCTTACACCGAGCTCAAAGGCTTTTAGAAGTGTGTGTGTGTGCGCGTGTGTGTACGTGTGTGTGTGTGTGTGTGTGTGTGTGTGTGTGTGTGTGTGTGTGTGTGTGTGTGTGTGTGTAGCTCCTTTACGTAGATGGTGCATCACATTCACCCATTCTCACACATTCATACACTTATGGTGGTGGAAACCATGCAAGGCACAACCAGCACATCTGGGGTTAAAGGGTATTCCACTTTCAAAAAAAACTTTTGGTCATTTTATGGTCTACTCAGTCTCATGTGAACACACCAGACAGTTTATAAGTTACTCCTTTCAGTATTTAAATATTTGATGTTCATTTTAGCGCCTCCAGCTCCTTCCTATACAAACCCATTGTAACTTAAAACTCAATTTTAACCATGACAGATTATTCGAAAACAACCCATCTTTTTTCTGGTGACTGATATTGTCCTCCTAATACGTGAGAGGGCCGTGGAATTTCATTTACAGTTTTCATTTATTTTTAAAATATTGGTTTGAGACTGGGTAGACCATAAAATGACCAAAAGTTTTTTTGAAAGTGGAATACCCCTTTAAGTGTCTTGCTCAGGGACACATCAACACTATCTCTAGGGAAGCCTGGGGTTCGAACCGTCAACCTTGCGGTTGATATCCGGTGACTCTACCCCGAGCATAGTTGTTCTCGTCAACGAAAACTAAAACGAAATGTGTTCGTCAACGACCATTTTTCGCGGGACGAAAACGAGACTAGACTAAACGAAAAACATGTGTATAAACAATAACTGA
Source organism: Benthosema pterotum (assembly GCA_039105355.1). Lineage (NCBI taxonomy): Eukaryota > Metazoa > Chordata > Actinopteri > Myctophiformes > Myctophidae > Benthosema > Benthosema pterotum. The sequence continues at coordinate 6,321,291 of CM076967.1, forward strand.
GACTAAATTAATATGCAATTTCGTTGACTAATAAATACTAGACGAAAATGTAGTTGACAAAATAAAAACTAATCTAAAATCTATTGTCATTTTCGTTCACGAACGAAGACGACACGAAATATATTATTATAATAATCGTATCTCTTTTTGCGGAGTATTTTGCTATGAAGTCACGTTGTGTTCGGAAGTGCACGTCGGGGCTGTCCGGGAGCACAGTCGCCTATCACTTTGTATATACTAGGCATTGTGATCACTTCAGCGTGGCTGTGTAACCGAACACACCCTCCCTCCACAAATCCTCCTCCTCCTCCTCTTTTTGTTGCTCCGCACTGAGCGCAGCAGCACCAAGAAGGCTCTGCAACTAACAAAACTATAAGACACGCGACAGAGATTTTACTCATACTTTATGGTCGAATCCTTTCACACAAAACAGCACGCTTTGCACGGGATTGGGATAAAGAGAAGATTTATGGAAATATTTTCGCTAAATCGATGTGGACAGGGACAATACTTTATGCTTGTTCACAACTAGCGCCGTTGTGCGACGTCTCATCTTCGCTGAAAATGCCGTATACAGCAGTGGTACGGGGACCACCATGCAGTAGTCCTTGAGAGGGTTCCAGGTGGTCCCCGACTAACTGGTGGAGACTTGATGTAACTCTTTGAGAGCGTAAAAATGAAACCAAATGGACCCGCATGCTAGATTACAAACCTGAAGAGAAACCTCAGGATTTAGCATAAAGCAATCAGTAGAGTCTGCTGCTGGTTGTAGAATGTAACGCTACATCAACGTTGTGTTGTTGAGTGTCATGTTAGCTTAATGTTAGCAACGCAAAGCGGAATAGATTATAGACCGATTTACGCAAACTCCGTTCACTTCATGGGGTCAGTCCAATGGAGGCTCATACATAGACTTCTATTGAGAAGAGACAACAAAAAGGGACAACCGAAAGTTACAGAATGCATTGGAGTCTATGGGCTCGTGCGAGTACATGAACCACGTAACCAGGCTGTTTTCTGCCCCATCAATGTCGCAACTCTTCTAATAGATAGATCAGACCTGCCCACAACTTAGTTTGGCCACAACTTGAGATCGTGTTTTGACATTGAATGCATTGAACACACATTATATTACACATTGCTGGTGGGGAAACTATGGTTTCAAAATTCAGTTGGAATGCTAGTTTAGCCTATTTAAAGGGGATTGCCATTATTATACCTTAGAGATGTTGTGTGGACATGATAAAAAAAAAACGCCCCCCCCCCCCCACACACACACACACACATTCTGTGTTCCCTAGAAATGGAGGTCTGAAAAAAAATCATTAACATGGTGAAACACAATTTGATGACATCAAGTTGTGTTTCACAATGTTTCTCCAGTGATTTTTCTTTTGGGACCTTTTTGTGAAACAAATGAATACTAGCGGGTCCATTTGGTTCCACTTGTACACACTCTGGATCCCAGGGGTCCTTCAGGAAATTCCAGGAGATCCCCTGTTAAATGATATATTGGAACCAATTGGAGACTAAATTGTCAGACTAAAACTAGACTAAAATGACAATAGTTTTTGTCGACTAAAACTAAACTAATAAAATTATGGTTTCATGGACTAAAATAAAAACTAAAATGATTTACTTTTCGTCGACTAAAACTAGACTAAATAAAAAAAGGACGAGTTAGACTAAATAGGATAAAAACTAAAACCGGTGATTAAAAGTGGACTAAAACTGAAACTAAAATTAAAAATCGCAGACTAGAACAACACTGGGTGCGTGCACACCAAGCCACCGAAACTCCATACCCCATGCATGTGTGCATGCGTGCGCAAAACTGCGCATGTATGTGTATGCGTACTGTATGAGTGGGTGGTAGTGGGTTGTATAATATACTGTGAATGTGTTCATTTTATTTTCTCTTGGATTCCACAGAGTCTTAGACCATTAATCAAACTCAGGGGCTCTCAGCTCATCCCTGAATTGTTTTGAATCTCTGCACAGCCTGCTGAACAATGCAAAGCCAAAAGCGATATATTCACTTATAAATTTTGCAAGCTGCAAATGTCACTGTTTGCAGAAATCTGATTTATCTACATGGCAATCTCGAGAGAAAAATGTTGTTTTTATATATTCCATCATGTTGACTACTTTCAAAAGCACAGTGTGAAAACGCACTGTATTGTGTTATTCTCCGCACCTTCCTCAGGTTCTAACGGCTGTGACACAGGACTAGACAACCAGCCTAGTTATTATAACCCATGGCTAATACACATGGAGCCTTATGGCTAGACGTTAAACAACCAGCCTAGTTATTATAACCCATGGCTAATACACATGGAGCCTTATGGCTAGACGTTAAACAACCAGCCTAGTTATTATAACCCATGGCTAATACACACACAGCCTTATGGAGACATTAGACAACCAGCCTAGTTGTTATAACCCATGGCTAATACACACACAGCCTTATGGAGACGTTAGACAACCAGCCTAGTTATTATAACCCATGGCTAATACACATGCAGCCTTATGGCTAGACATTAGACAACCAGCCTAGTTATTATAACCCATGGCTAATACACATGCAGCCTTATGGCTAGACATTAGACAACCAGCCTAGTTATTATAACCCATGGCTAATACACATGCAGCCTTATGGCTAGACATTAGACAACCAGCCTAGTTATTATAACCCATGGCTAATACACATGCAGCCTTATGGCTAGACATTAGACAACCAGCCTAGTTATTATAACCCATGGCTAATACACCTGCAGCCTTATAGCTAGACATTAGACAACCAGCCTAGTTATTATAACCCATGGCTTACACATGCCGTTATTAATGAACTGGTCCGGGCAATGGCATCAGAGACTCTGGGCTCATTTTTCTAAACACACACACACACACACACACACACACACACACACACACACACACACACACACACACACACACACACACACACACACACACACACACACACACACACACCCTTAAGTTGTCTTTAGGAATAAGGTTGGTTAAGATTAGGAATAATAGGTTTAGGCATAGTTAGTATCACTGAGGTTAGAAGTGAATCTTTCACTTCTATTCACTTTTCAACTCTCTGTTTCTCTGCAAGGCGTCACTCTATAAGCCAGTGGTTTTCAACCTTTTTGATCCCAGGGACCACCATTTATTCAGCATTTGAGCCAGGGACCACCATTTGAGGACATTTTAGCTCCACAGTCCCCAAAACTAAAGATTTATTTTTTGCTTCTGTCCATGACCATTAATCTTCTAGTTGTGTAGACTTGGACTAATTCACATGAGAGATATTCTAACTCTTGAGAGTGTAAAAATTAAATTTTTACGTTCTCAAGAGTTACATCTGGTTAAGCAACTTATCTGGGGACCACCTGGAACCCTCTCAGGGACCACTGGTGGTCCCCGGACCACCTGTTGAAAACCCCTGCTATAAGCCATACTGTATCTCCAAAAACTGGTGGGCCAAACCGAACAACCGATGTGTCAGTTTGAAGCTTTGATTTCCTGCTTTCACAGGACATAAGAAAAGGAAAATGAAAAATTCCCCCCAAAGCTTAGCCCCTGTCTGTTGCGAACAGTCAGGGTTATTTCATGTGAGTTCGGCTTCATTTGACTGTGCTTGTTGGAAAACCACTCCAGGGTCCACCTGTTGCTAAATTGCACATTCTAATCCCAGACAGCAGCAGGACTTTGACAACTTGACACATAGAAAGAGGAACAATCAAAGCTTTGCCTCTGCAGCTGCAATGTCTGTGAGTTTAACGTCGCAATCAGATAGGACCAGTGGTTTTCAACCTTTTTGATACCAGGGCCCACTATTTATTCAGCATTTGTGCCACGGACCACCATTTGATATGACATTTTCATCCCACAGACCCCAAAACTATAGATTTCTTTTAGCTGGATTTTTTTGCAAACAAAACAGGCAAACATACTGATCAAAATAACCATTAGTGTTCTGAATTCTCTAGTTGCGTAGAATTCTTAATTAAGTGGTCTAATTTACAGTAGATGATGAATATATTAACTCTCGAGAGCGTAAACCAGGGGTTTTCAACCTTTTTGACACCAGGGACCACCATTTATTCAGCATTTGAGCCACGGATCACCATTTGATGACATTTTAGCCCCAAAGACCTAAAACTAAACAATTCTTTTGGTTTTGTTCACAAATCCAGGCTGGATTTTGCAAACAAAACGGTGTAGATTTCTTAATAAATAGTTCTAATTCAGATGATGAATATTTTAACTCTTAAGAGTGTGAACATTTTTACATTCTCATCTTGTTAACCAACTTTCCATTATTTAGCCTGGGGACCACCTGGAACCCTCTCAAGGACCACTGGTGGTCCCTGGACCACCTGTTGAAAACCCCTGGTGTAAACGCTTGAGAGTTTAAACTTGCGGGTCCTTGCGGGTCCATTTGGTTTCATGTTTACGCTCTCAACACTTAGGTCTGGCTAACCAACTTTTCATCTGGTTAACCAACTTATTGGCTGTCGAGGCCAGAAAGTCATCTTTTTTTCTGCCACTCAGCAGGCGTTCCTGTGTAACTTCCAGTACGATGATGTGGTAGACAGATTATTATCACCGCATGGCCCAGTAGTGTGAACAGGGTTATCAGTATATCTGTAAGACTGTATGACTCAGTGTGTGTAAGTATACCCAGCCAGTGTGGGTGTGGTACGGTATGTGTACGGCAACAGCATTGACACACCCAGGACTATCAGATCTCTCTCAGCTAGGGACCGATTAACCCCTTACAAGGGCCACAGGGGTTGACACTAAGGTCTACGCACTTGCCCATCGGACAAGTGGGTCTACTTACTTACCCTCAGGTCATGGTCACTTGCCCCACTTTCTAGTTCTACTTGAGTGCTTTAAGTAGGGGAAGTGATTTCACTTTTGTCAGATATCACCCACAATTTTTTTTTCTGTTAAAATGCTCTATTATAAGGTGTGGAAACCATATATGGAGTTTCCCCCTCCCCCACGTTAGCAGAGGAGCTAATAAAAGTTCCCCAGGTGGTGGCGAATTCTCCTCCAATCAGGATCGAGCAGCAGGTTCACATAGTGTAGCTACTGTTGGACGCCCCTAGTGCAATAGGCTGGTACTACACCATGAATTTCAAATCACTTACCCTACCCCTTTAAACATTTCCTTTCATAGTCGAAGACTGTTTTGTTTAAGTCACAATCAGCTACAGTAAATATTCAACTTGTAAATCAGTGGTTCCCATAGTGGTCACAGATTCAGGGGTCCGTGGCCCCAGCAAAATGACACTTTGGAAGCAAATGGACCTGGGGGAGAGATAGGAGAGATGGCTAGAAAGCAGGGAAAGACGCAGAGGCAGAACAAAATCAAGACAAAATATAACAAGACTGTGTTATAGCTCACTAAGTGCATACTTGCCCGATCTGGCAACAAGGTAGCAGTCTAGCACTTGCACCGACTATTTTTGTGTTGGTGTCAAGCCCTGGGCCAACATAGCTAGGCCACTATGTTTTGTATGGGACCCTCCCATAGCGTAATAATTTTACTTAAATTTAAAGAGGAAATAACATGCAGTTCATTTTTTTGTGCATGTTTTTGGTGCACCCATGTGTGTTCTCCATCACAACAAATTTGAATGCTGATTCACATGGTGGTTTGATCAAACATTTGTGTTTGTTTGCTGGTTGCTGGTGGTGTTCTGACACTCCCCCATCCATCCCCCACATCCAAATCAAATAAACATGAGCAGCAATCAAACAAATATCGGACACAGATCAAACATTTACACCGTGTACCAGGCCTGAGTTCAGGGGCGGATCTAGGCATGGGTATGGGGGGGCAATGCATTGCCCCCCTAAATACCTAGTCTGCCCCACCAAACATGATGCCATGCAAAACAACCCAAGATATTTCAAATTAAAGTGCTTATATTTAAAATGATTTGAAACACTACTACTATAAACGCTACTACTACAAACGCTACTACTATAAACGCTATACTAACTACAATTTTGGCACCACTAAACCAACAGCATTTCATCATTGAAAACAGAAAACTCTCTGAGTCAGACCTTTAGCTTTATGCATGCTGTGTGTCTGTTGCAACTTCAACAACAACTGATGTTATTATTGATGCTTTACTTGACTAATAAAAGTCTTGTAACCGAAAATGGTATGGGTGCGGCTTCATCACCCGCGGCGCGAAGCGACACGGGCGATGAAGCCACCCCCATACCATTTTCTCTTGCCCCTCCAACATTTTCTCTTGCCCCCCCCCCCCCCCCCCCAAATGGGACAAGTTATATCCGCCCCTGCCTGAGGTATCACTATTTCAAAGGAGAATAAGATGAAATTCAATTTTTTTTGGGGTGCGCTCGTGTGTGCTTCTATCTCGACAAATAACCAAGTTTGAACAGTCGGTGTTTCATATCATAGAGAAGCCCGTTGTGTCCTGATCAAATCTAGTTCTGTGCTAGATTCTACTTCACAGCGCTAGATTCTACTTCCTCATGCTAGATTCTTGTTTCCGACGCTAGATTCTAGTTCCTCATGCTAGATTCTAGTCCCCCACGGTAGATAGTTCCTCTCAGTAGATTGTAGAAGTGAGATTCCAGCTTCCCGACACTAGTTCCCGACACTAGTTCTATCCATGACACTAAATTCTAGTTTGTACACTAAATTCTAGTCCCTGGCGCAAATTTAGTTTTTCTGAAAAATCTCTTTTTGTGTCAGTGATGCTTACATATTTCATCGGAGGACAGAAATCATTTAGCTGCAGAACCTCATCTAAAAACATGTTGTTCTATTCCCCCGGAAGCAAAGATTTGAGTTAAAAATGTTTGCTTCCGAAATAATGTATTCAAAGTTGCACCACATTTTCACAATTTTTTCAAAATAGCAGATCAACAAGCTCATATCGCGCCACTCGGTGGCGCGATATGAGCTTGTTGATCTGCTATTTTCAACAGCTAAAACACCAAAACGCGTTAAGTACACAAAGGGTTCATGTGAATTGCTCTCAGGGACAAATCCTCTGACTTTGTCCTCATAATGATGTCAACAATGCACCCTGCTTTGCATTATCCTCTCCTTCACTCTTCAGTGGATTTCCACTTTGTACAATGTACAACATTGTTGAATTTTCGAAGCTGGCATTGATTTTCTAGCGTTTTCTACTATCAGCAGGCATCGTGTTTGGAGGGGGCAGACTGGGTATTTAGGGGGGCATTGCCCCCCCATACCCATGCCTAGATCCGCCCCTGTGCATGCCTCATACAGACTCTGACCTCACAGCGCGCTGCGGGTTCGAGTCCCGTCCATGGCGACCTTTGCTGCATGTCTCTCTCCCTCTCTCCTTCCCCCTTTCCTGTCTATCTTCCTTAAATTACGATCAATGAAGGCAAAAAGTCAAAAACTATTTTAGGAATGTATGTTATTTGCGCTTTAAAGGTAGGGAGAAGTGATTTCACTTTTGTCAGATATCACCCCCCAAAAAATGTTTCTGTTAAAATGCTCTATTATAAGGTGTGCAGACCATATATGGAGTTTCCCCCTCCCCCACGTTAGCAGAGGAGCTAATAAAAGTTCCCCCAGGTGGAGGGTGAATTCTCCTCCAATCAGGATCGAGCAGCAGGTTCACATAGTGTAGCTACTCTTGGGCGCCCCTAGTGCACCAGGCTGGTACTACACCATGAATTTCAAATCACTTCCCCTACCTTTAACAAAATCAACAGCCAATGAAGGGCCTCGAATACAGTCCCACATCCTGTCACCGATGCCGAACGTTGACTGACAGATTGCATCTCTGTGGTCGCCTCACGCACATCCATACATTATTTATAGCCTCTGTTGTAGCAACAAAACACTATATATCTGAACAAAACTGTTTTCAGGATTCAATTCAATCATTCCCACAATGCAAACACGCTCTGAACGCCTCTGTCTGACTGATTCAGTACAGCGCAGCGCACATATGTCAAACTCAAGGCCCGTGGGCCAAGTCAGGCCCGCGGATGAATTATCTTTGGCCTGTGGGATAATATTTAATTAATTACTATTAGAACTGGTCCTCTGGTATATTGCACACACCATGAATGAAACTAATTGTTTTACTTTCTCATTTTACTACGAAAGCAGTGCTTGGTGAGGATCATAGAACAGCAACCAGGTCTTAAAGGGGAACTCCACCCATCTTCAACATTTTACTATGTCATTGATGTACCTTCGAGGTGTTGGGTAAACATTATAAAAAAAAGTTCCCCCATTCTGTGTTCCCAAGAAATGGAGGTCTGAAGAAAGCCACTAACAGGGTGAAACATCTTGATGACATCATCAAGATGTATTTTCACCATGTTAATGGATTTCTTTAGACGCTTCTTTTTTTCTGAGAGTTCCATTTGTACGCTCTCAGAAAAAATGTTGAAAATGGGTGGAGTTCCCCTTTAATGCAGCAAGTTTTCATCTTTGCATTTATCTTGCTATTACTGTAAGGGACATTAGTGAGTTTACTGTTGCTGTTTTTCTGGGATGTTCTTATGAACCAGTGCCTATGTGTTGAAACACAGTCCCTTGACTTGTACCAATTGTTCTGTTTCGACCCGCCATGTATTTGAGTTTGACATCGCTGGTATAGCGTACTGTTTATCTCAGAATCTGTCATGGAGAGATTATGAGCTGCAAGGCTGGTGTGTGACTTTTGAGTGCCATTGTGTGATGCTGTAGTATGATGGTGTTAATGTATGATAAAACACTTGTTAAAATAGATTTGCGTGTGTGTGTGTGTGTGTGTGTGTGTGTGTGTGTGTGTGTGTGTGTGTGTGTGTGTGTGTGTGTGTGTGTGTGTGTGTGTGTGTGTTGTGTGTGGGGGGGGGGGGGGGGGGGGGGGGGGGGGGGGGGGGGCAGGGGGCCACGTATGCTTCAAGTACAAGTGCAACACGTGTGTCCTTGTGTGCATGTGACTGAACCCATGATGAGTCTTTATAAATATGCATGTCCACGTAGTCGTTCTATAGTGTCTAGCATGTGCTTCTGTCTGCACAATGCACAGGCGTGCATGCTTGTGTTAGTGTGTGTGGTGTGTGTGTGTGTGGGGGGGGTGCTTGCCATACAGTATGTGTTTGCATGCGTGTGCTGTGGAGCATGTCAAAGTGCAGGGGTGGATCTAGGCATGGGCATAGGGGGTGCAATGCTTCCCTAAATGTCTGCCTAACCAAACGCCCTACCCAGATTTAAAATGATTTCAAACACTACTACTGCTACTAACTAACTACAGCTGTGTCACCAATAAACCTACATACCAGTAAACCTACATACCAACCACGGTACTTGCTGCAATGACTTATATAGGTTGCCTAATGTATTACAATGTTTTAGCGCTTCATTGTATGTTGTGAAATGTATTGTAAATCCTGATTAAATTGTAAACTTTTTCACCATTGTAAGTCGCTCTGGATCAAGAGCGTCTGCTAAATGCCTAAATTGTAATTGTAATTGTAAACCAACAGCATTTCATCATTGAAAACAGAAAACTGACAGAAAACTGACCTCAGACCTTTAGCTGTATGCATGCTGCGTGTCTGATGTTATTATTGATGCTTTACTTGCCTAATAAAAGTCCTGTAACTGAAAATGTTATGCGGCTTTTTCGCGCCACAGGCGATGAAGCCGCACCCATACCATTTTCTTCTGCCCCCCAGTTTAGAAATGTTATATCCGCCCCTGTCAAAGTGTATCAAAAGATGCATGTGCACCCGAGTGTGATATCTAGGTCAACGCAAAGGAAATAAAAGGTGTGCGCTGCGTCTGGCAGGTAGTCTATACTGAAACTAGAAAAAAAAGTGCCCTTCTGGGCACAGGACACCGCCAGAAGTTCAGGCGCTATAAAAAGCAGACGTGAAAAATACCGGTCAAAGGTTCAAGGGAGTGTGCATGCATGCAATGTTTAATGTAGATCAGTGGATGTATATTTCTTACTTATAGAGAAAATATAATTACTTGTATATTATTTCTTACATGTGAAAAGCTGCCTGCTGGTGGCCTGTGTTGTTTTTTAGAATATTTTGATTTAGTCCTAGTCTTTTCAATGAGACATATTTAGTCTTTTTGCCCCATGTGGTATTCTGAAATTCATTTTTGTTAGTCTAGTCTTCGTCGATGAAATGTCAAAACAAAAGTGATTTAGTCTCGTCTTAGTCTTTTAGTTTTAGTCTTGGTATTTTAGTCTTACATACAAAAACAGTGTACGTTTACACATTATGTTATACAGATTAATAGTTTTTGCAACATTTCTCATTTCTTTCTTAGTATCAAATTACTGGAATTGTAATACGTTCCTTTCCTGAAAAGGTATGCAATTGCAAAGTATACTGCAGATGTGTTCACATACTTAAAAAGAAAGGAGAAAAAAAAGATAAAAATGCATATTTCCATTAGTACTAGGTTATGATTTAGTCTTGGGCTTAGTCTTTTGAAAATACACATTTAGTCTTTTAGTCCCATTTAGTCATTTGAAATTCATTTTTGTTAGTCTAGCCTTAGTCGACTAAATATCAAAAACCTTAGTCGACTTAGTCTTTAGTCTTAGTCTTAGTCGACAAAAACAACACTGCTGGTGGCACTATAACAGGCCACTCTAGAAAATTTGGGGCAGGGGTCCATTGTGTGTGCAAATCTTGACATCAGCCGGAATAACAGTGCCGGATATTAGCTGGTAACAGACGGACAGATTGGGTGCAAAACCTACTCTTGACCAGAGATGGGTGTAATACATAATGATATTACAGTAATAGCATTACTTTGCTCTGTAAAAGTAATATGACGAGATTACTCCTACGAAACAGTAATGTTACAGTTACTTCTACTAATATTACTATTTACTTTCGTCATGCTGCAGCATTCAACAGTATTGCGTTGGTGAAGGGAGATGAGCTAATGACACTTTACTGTGACCTAAAAAAAAGCGTGATGAAGAGGCTGAAACCTATTTTTACAGACAGACGTACAAAGAGGGGTCAAAAACTGAGCGCTTGAGAGCTGTTCGTGCATCTTTTTTCATGGGTAGAGGCGCAAAAATACTATAAAAAGTAATATGTATGGCGGCGTGTCTCCTCCTCCGCGTCATCAGTGCCCATACCCGGGGTGGGGTTGGTGAATGGGCCTGTGTGGAGTTTGCATGTTCTCATGCAGTAATCCTGGGCTCTAAACTGCCTCCCCCTGGCCAGCCGGGGCGCCTGATGGAGGGGACAGGAACTGGTTGGAATAACGTGTTCCTTCCACAGCGCTACGTCCAACCTGGGAAACCCCCCCTGTCAGGTGAAAAGAAGAAGGCAGCTTGGACTCCTCATGCATTGAAGGAAGCATGAGGCCAGTCCGCTGCCTCCCCAGGTTGGTGAAGGGTGTGTAGGATCACATTTAGGAATTGGCAATGGATAAAAACTGTGTAAAAATATGTGTACTCTTGGGACTCTGAGCCCAAGTAATGTAATAGTATTAGTTTCCTAAAGGGCTAATAAGTAATAGGTATAATATATTAATCTCTAACACCATGGTTTCGGTCTGGTGGGTTGGAGACAGACAACACCAGGAAGGGAACGCTTCCTTCCACATTGCGTTCGATGCACATCATGCCAAACGTGTACATGCCAAAGTCCAATGCCAATTAAACAAGGCAGGTTAATTATAAAGTCCAACACAGTACCATATCAGACATACGCCCATAGTACCGTTTTTGATACAAGCACACCGGACATAGATTATAGTAGCTTCAGCAAAAGACGTGAGGAACGTCCACATTAACCTGTAATGGACCAGCAGTGGTGGGCACAGAGGTGGAAAAGGCAAGCCAAAAGTGAGTTACCTTTGTTGGCACACATGCAATGAACGCATGCGCAGTCACGCAATATGTATAGTGGAGTGCTTTATCTATAGACGAAGCAGAGGCTGAAAATTAATTTTTAATGTTGCTTTTGCTTGCTCCTATCTCCATACTATATATGCACTATTTTCGACTGCCCGTCTGTCCTTTCTACACTGTCGTTCTCTCTCGGCTGTCCTACTGTCTGTCTCTCAACACTGTCTCACTCTCAGCTGTCCTACTGTCTGTCTCTCAACACTGTCTGGCTCTGAGTCCATTTTCGTCACACGCTAAACCCCTTATCCCTAATTTATTTGCCTGTGTTAGTATTTTGAAAAGTGCTTTTGGAAAGTTTGGACGTTGCAATTTTAACTATTGTTAAATACAGTTTAAAAAGGCAAAGTTAAGGGAACATCTGGGCCTCAGTCTCTCCTACTGTCTCTCTCTCTCTCTCTCTCTCTCTCTCTCTCTCTCTCTCTCTCTCTCAGCTCTCCTATACTGTCGCTCTTTCAACACTGTCTGTCTCTCAGCTGTGGTTAATGCGTGTGATATTACAACTATATTATATTATCTAAATATGATTTGTGACTGACGTATTCATCATATGGCTATTGATACTGTGTCAAGGGGTTATTATAAAGCCTTTTTTTAAATAAATGGTAAATGGTGCATTTATATAGCACCTTTATTGTGCTTCACACTCACCCATTCACACACACATTCATATACCTATGGTGGTAGAAACCATGCAAGGCACAGTGGCACACCCAGCACATCAGGAGCAATTAGGGGTTGGGTGTCTTGCTCAGGGACACAGACACTAATTCTGGGGGAACCCGGTGTTCGAACCGGCAACCTTGCGGGTACCATCCAGTGTCTACCTCTGAGCTACTGCCTCCCTAAAAATAAAATATTATATTTGACTATATTTATATTATATTTAGTTTGACCCAAAATATGTTTTTTTCTCTGTCTCAGTTTTGCAGTGAAATACAATTTCAGTTAACTAAGCAATATTTCAGGGTGTGCTTTACGGACAGTTCTGTGCTGCCTGTGGAACTCTCCTATCGGCTCGTTCCTGCAGCAACGCAGGCTGTACCGTTAATTATGGTAAAGCACGCCCAGGAGTGTATTATTGGCTAGACAGTTGGTGTTGAAGGACCACTTCACCACTTTTCAACTTACGCTCATATTGGTCCTCACTGCTAGTTCATCCATCAATGAATGAATCAATCAATCAATAATAACCCAATCTTTTCCCTACACAGGAGGAGGCTTGTTGCGTGCAGTTCAGAAACATATCCACCCAGTGACCTAGGCAGATTATTGTATATATGATATATAACAATAATCATTTTATTATGTTGTTGTTGTGTGTCTGCGCATGCGTGCAGCTCGTCTGCGCAGGTACTCTGAGGCCACACATGTATTTTACTGTTATTTATTTTACTATTGTGTGTGGGTGTGGGTGTGGGTGTGTGCGCGTGTGCGTGTGTGTGTGTGTGTGTGTGTGTGTGCATGCGTGCAGCCCGTCTGCGCAGGTACTCTGAGGCCATGTCTCTCCCAGACTCGTTCATCCAGCAGCAGCAGCTTGACGCCAGCATGGCCGACACCTTCCTGGAGCACCTGTGTCTGCTGGACATCAACCAGGAGCCAATCACAGCGCGGAACACCAGCATCATCTGCACCATCGGTGAGTGAGGCGGATTTAACATGTCCTATTTGGGGGGGGGGGGGGCAAGAGAACATGTTGGAGAGGCAAGAGAAAATGGTATGGGGGCGGCTTCATCACCGTGGCGCTTCATGCCACAGGCGATGAAGTCGCACCCATACCATTTTCGGTTACAGGACTTTTATTAGGCAAGTAAAGCATCAATAATAACATCAGTTGTTGTTGAAGTTGCAACAGACACGCAGCATGCATAAAGCTAAAGGTCTGATTGAGAGAGTTTTCTGTTTTCAATGATGAAATGCTGTTGGTTTAGTGGTGACACAACTGTAGTTAGTTAGTAGCAGTAGTAGTGTTTCAAATCATTTTAAATACAGTATAAGCACTTTAATTTGAAATATCTTGGGTTGTTTTTCATGGCATTGTGTTTGGGGGGGGGGGGCAGACTGGGTATACCCATGCCTAGATCCGCCCCTGGGCCACAGGATTTACGCACTTTTTTGTGATTCCATCCCAATTAGCCTTGTTATTTTTCAACTTCTGTGAAATCTTTTTTTTTTCCAACGGTCGCAACCGTTGGCATAACGGTCGTGGGTTAAGATTAGGTGTGTAGGCATAGGTTTTACAGAACTTATGTTTAGAGTTATTGGTTAGGGTTAGGTCTAGTAGGGAACGGTCATGACAGTTGACCCAACAGTCGCAAATTGATTTGGCTGTCTCTCAGGCATCCTGTCATTTACCTTGGCTGTCCTGTCTCCTTATTGCTAATGTGCATGCTTTTCTTACATTATCATTTGACTCTTAAAACAACAACTCTTAATGGCAAACATGCTTCTCTGACCAATTCCTGACCACCCCCCTGCCCCCCCCCACCTCTCTCTCAGGTCCAGCATCGAGGTCCATTCCAAAGCTACAAGAGATGGTGAAAGCAGGGATGAACATCGCTCGCCTCAACTTCTCCCATGGATCACATGAAGTATGTGTTTGTGTGTGTGTTGTTGTTGTGTTTTGTTGCACTGCACTGGTTACCAAACATTTTCACATCAAGGACCCCCCAAATTGAAACCCATTAGCCCACAGATATCCATTTGAAAAAGAGAGGCCGGAGACCCCCCCATCACATTTTTTTTTGGTTTTCAAGCATTTTGATACCAGGGCCCATTATTTATTCAGTTTAACTCTCCATCATTTAGCTGGGGACCACCACTCTCAAGGACCACTGGTTATCCACGGGCCACCAGTTGAAAATCACTGCAACCAACTGTTCCACCGGACATATTATATTTATGTCTACTGTGCGTGTGTGCGTGTGCGTGTGCGTGTGTGTTCCAGTACCACGGTGAGACCATCAAGAACATCCGTGAGGCGGCGGACACCTTGACCACTGACCCGCGCTACTACCGTCCAGTCGCCATCGCCCTGGATACCAAGGGACCTGAGATCCGCACCGGATTGGTCAAAGGGGTGAGGACTGGAGGAGGAGCCGCGCTGGGATTGGCTCGCACGCACACACCTTACTGACCTTACCACATAACACACAGTCTGAAAGGACATGATTGTAGGGTCGCTTCGGGACGCGCTTCAAGCACACTACAAGGATAGAGGATTGAAGGAGAAGGAAGGCTAGAAGCTAGACTCTTATTCAGCTATCACTTAAACAGGGATTCCACCCATTTTCAAAATTTTCCTGGGAGTGTACAAATGTGTACATTCGTACACAGGGGCGTTTTTTTGCCATTAGGCGGACTAGGCAGTTGCCTAGGGCGCCATGAGGGGAGGGGGGCGACCATGAGGGGAGAGGGGTGAGGGGAGGGGGCGACCACCAGACATGCTTTAAAAGGATCCCAGGCTAATAAGCCTAATATGGATAAATACATTATACTCATCCTACTCATCCTATAACTATAATTGAACATTTAAAACGCATATAATGTGTTCTTTAGATGTTAGATATTATATTAGATATTATTAATATTATCCCTTGGGGGGCGCCATTTTACAGGAGATTTTCCCTGGAGCCCCCCCTTACCAAATGGACCCGAAAGGGTCCATTTGGTAAGGGGGGGCTCCAGGGAAAATCTTGCCTAGGGCTCCAAATTGCGTAGAAACGCCACTGTTCGTACATGTACATTCTTTGGCGGGTGCACTCTCAGAAAAAAGATCCTAAAAGAAAAATCATTAACATGTTGAAACACAACTTGATGATGTCATCAAGTTGTGTTTTACCATGTTAATGATTTATTTTCCTAGGAAACACAGAATGGGGCACTTTTTTCTCGTGTCCACACAACATCTCTAAGGTATATTAATTAATGACAGTAAAATGTTGAAAATGGGTTTGTTACATTTAACACTGGAAAAACTATGGTTAAGTGGGAAAACGGGTAACACTCAAGAGTTACAGATCTATAAGAGTAAATTAGGTTTTGGATTTGTCCATCATTAGCATGGGGACCACCTGGAGTCCTCTCAGGGACCACTGGTGGTCCCCAGACCACCTGTTGAAAACCCCTGCCTTATAACCGATTCCAACCTGTTATCATAGGCGGGATCATGAGGCTAGTGAAAGTTAAACGGCACCAGATAAGCAAAGATAAGATCAGATAAGATCTGATATCCATATCAATACTCTGGTGATGCTCCAAAAGTAATTAAACAATCCCAGCACTGACGGTATATTGCCATATTAGACTATAACCGTGTTCAAAGTGTTAACATTGGTTTCTTCACATGCATAGACGGATCTGGAAATGATGGGCCACTGGTACATTCCAGGAAGTTTGACACTTGCAAACCATGCATGCCATTGGTCTCTTGAATGGTTTGACTTCCTGGAATGTACTGAGCATGTCTGTTTCCTCCCATGAACCAATGTGGACTCCCCCATAGGTGTGTTGGCTTCTTGTCCTTATTAGATAGTCATTGGGCCAAGGGCCCAAGGTTCCCGCTTGGATAATCCTCCCCTGTCTCTCGTGCAACAACACAAAGGAAGGTTGTTTTCCCCGACACACCGCCGTGTCAGTGAATGTGACCTTGCATGGTAGCTGCGGTGCAGCCGGGCGACGCGCCGTTATCCTGGCCGACGATCAGTCCTGTCACCACGAGGCGTGATCAGGCCCGGATGTGTCTTTACCCAATTGGGGGGGGGGGGGGGGGGGGGGGTAATGGTATGGGTGCCCATGCCATTTTCATTTATTCTCCCCCATGCCATTTTCATTTATTCTCCCCCATGTCATTTTCATTTATTCTCCCCAAACCCCCATGAATAGATAACTAATGTATTGAATAGATAACTAATGTATTTTGTCATATTTATGCTGTATTTGACACAAAGGCCTAGATTTTCGTCACCGCTAAACCACTTATCCCTTAACTTCTTTCCCTTTTCAAACTATTTCAATATACTTTTTTTCAATAGTTAAAATGGCCAGTCCACAAGTTCACAATGTGTCGATTGATTGGCATGTTGAACTATCAAAATAGTAAAAAAGAGATAAGGGGTTTAGTGTGTGACGAAAATGGAGCCCAAAATCTATCTTCTATTTTATATATTTTCTTTAGTTCTGTGACCCACAAGATTTACTGTATATCTTGTACAGGACTTACCGGTATATTAGGAAAGTAAGCATCAAATATAGCTGCAAGCAGCAATAAAACGGGATCAAGCAAGCAGCAATAAGGAGTAAGAACAATACGCACAAATAAGCCATAGAAACATGGGAGCCTGAACTTCAGAAATACATCAGGTAATTATGGGAGCAGGGCAGGGTTTTTGATTCCTGCCCTGACTGACTCACAATCTGGTGTGACTGAGTGAATGATTGGTGAGCTGTGAGTGAGTGGTGAACTGAGCTATGAACTGTCATTAGTGACAACATGGCCGAATAGTGACAGTCAAACAGCCTTGCCCAGCCATGAGGCCCATAGGGCAGGTGCCTATCTCCTGTTTCTGTAGCATGAGGCAGCTTGATGTACAAGTACACCCTCTGGACATGACGCTAGTATGACACAGGGTCTTCCAACCCTTGATGCTGAGTGCCAAGCAGGGAGGCATTGGATCCCGTTTTTTAGAGCCTTTGGTATGACCCGGCCGGGAATCGAACCCCGGCCTCCCAGTCTCAGGGCGGACACTCTAACCACAAGGCCACTGAGTTGCTGAATGAGTAAATGATTGGTGAGCTGTGAGTGAGTGGTGAACTGAGCTGTGAACTGTCATTAGTGACAACATGGCCGAATAGTGACAAAACACAACATGGCCGAAAGGTGACAACCACCATTACATTGAGTTTTACCCTGGGTTACACATAGAACCATGAACTTAGATGTAGAACACCACATGAGATTGTGCATGATTGACTCATATTACTAGGTGTCCGTGCCGGGATTTGAACCCAGGAACTCTCATTTCCAAGTCATGCGCTCTACCAATGAGGCTACCCAACAGACACAAGACGTACTGGAAACAACACACACATTCAATGGACTGCTTGGTAAATGGTAAATGGTGCATTTATATAGCGCCTTTATCCAAGGCGCTTTACATAGATTGTGCATCACATTCACCCATTCACACACACATTCATACACTGATGGCAGTGGGACAGGGACACATCGACACTAACTCTGCAGGAGCCCGGGATCGAACCGGCAACCTTGTGGTTACCATCCGGTTACTCTACCTCTGAGCCACTACCGCTCCTTAAATATGCACAAATAAGCCATAGAAACATGGAAGAAATACATCATGTGATTGTGGAAACACAGCAGGGTTTTTGGAGACTCAGACTTTGTATTGTCAGCAGTGGGACTTGAACCCTCAATCTTGTGTTCCGAAGTCAGGCACCCTACCGACTGAGCTATCCAGGCACAATGATTTGCTTAGTTGTTGTCATCAATGAAACAACCCAACAACACGCCACCAAGCAGTAAGCAATATGAACAATATGCACAATTCAGCAGTCCGAGGGTGGAGCTTAGTGGTCAAAGTGACGAATGGAAACAAGTTCCACATGCTTATTCCTCTCACACAATCTGGCACAATGTACTTGCTCCAGTGTTGCCAGAGAGAAACAAGCAGAAGAAGACTCTTCACAAACGAGCAACTTTCATTGGCTTATAAAAACGTCATTTTTTGATGAAAACAAATTTGCTTCTGAAGTTTTGTCCGGATGGGGCCAAAGTTCTCATGTAGCAGGTGTCATGCAAATTGATCAAAAATCCAGGCATAAAATCAGGCATGAGCATTTTTCAAACTGCTTAAAATGGCAGACACTCTGGGGGTGGAGCTTACCAGTCGAAATTACAGATGTGTTCCACATGAATCAAGGAACGTGTAGAAACAAGTCCCATGATTTTAAGCCAAACGAAGCCTGAGTTATGCTTGTTCAAATGTTTCAGTTTCAAAGAATTGCTATAGCGCCCCCATTTGAGCGATTGGAGCAAGACTGGTTTTAGTGTTATTTGGCATCCCCTCTACCAAACTGTAAAATCTCATAAACAGATTACTTTGCATGTGTAGATTAGGGATAATAGAAGAATTTTCACAAACAAGCAATTTTCATTGGCTCGTAAAAACATCATTTTTTTCACTGAAAACAAAATTCACACTCATTTCATGTTTGTATGGCTTCAAAGTTCATATGTAGGTCATTGTTATGCATTTTGATCAAAGATTGTAGGAGAAGAGACATTTTAACTGTTTTACATATGATTAAAGATTGCGGCTCATCTAAAGGTCAGAGGTCAAAAGTCAGAATACAAAAGTTGTTTGACATAAGCAGACGCATAAGTGAATATAAGTTACATTTCTGAGAGTCGAGCAGTTCATGAGTTATGAGTGTTTAAAGTTTGCAATTTCAGTTGAGTGCTATAGCGCCACCATTTGACCAGTGGTCACAGGCTTCGCATCATCACCGTTTGGCATCACCCTCTACCAGATTACCAATTTTCGCGAAAACCGACTGCACGGTTCAGCCAGAACAGCTATTTCTGGCGGAAGAAGAAGAAGGAAAAAAGAGACAGAAACAAGAAGGGATCAAGTCCACTTCGTGGACTGCTTGATCCCTTAATAATAACATCAGCTTTCAAATCTTTTTTTTTTTTTTTTTTTTTTTTTAAATATAAGCACTTTAAGTTGGAATATCTTTGAAATTTGGGTTGTTTTGTATGCCATCAAGGCAGTCTGGGTATTTAGGGGGGCTCCCTCCCCATGCCTATGCCTAGATCCGTCCCTGAGTTCCGTCGCTACGCGCCGTGAAGTCATCGTGTGTATGTGATGATGGGAGGCGTGAGCCCCGAGGGGCCCGACGTCCCGCCTGTGTCCTTGTGATGTTATCTTTATACATCCCATCGCTCAGGGGTCTGACTTCAATGCTGCTCAGCCCCAAAGACCCCCTAATCTGAGAGAGAGAGAGAGAAATGAGGCAGGGGAGGGGGACCCCTGTTACATATTGTATAAAACCTTGTAAACGTTCTCGTATTATTTCAGCTTCATAGACTTGCTTCATTCATCACTGTTGGACTCCTCAAGTTAATGTGTATTGTGCGACAGTATGATGGATGGAGTGTTGTGGAGTGTGTAATAACTGTTTCCTTTGTGCGTGCGTACGTGTGTGTGTGTCAGGGAGGGATCTAGGCAGGGGCATGGGGGGGCAATGCCCCCCTAAATGCCCAGACTAGAGTTCTCAAACTCTGCCCGAACCCGACCAGGACCAAATTCGAACAGGCCCGACCCGACATTAAGGGCGGGTCAGTCCTAAAATCTATACTAACCAGTAGGGCCGGGTAGGGCCTCGTGTGCCATTAAAAAATTATATATATATATATATATATATATATATAGAATTATTTTACTATAGTAAGAATAATTATTATTATGATATTTCTGTATTTACCTATTATGAAGATGGTGCTGATTGACATTTCATTTTTAATCTGTGGCGAATTCTCAAATTTTGCCCAAACTTGACAGTATAGGGGCCGGGTAGGGCTCAAAATCTATTCCATTTAGTCGGGCCGGGACGGGCCTAGGGCCTGAACTGTTAGGGCTGGGCCTTAATTTTCAGGCCTATTAAGACCTTTAGCCCAGTCCGCCCCACAAAACATGATGGCATGCGAAACAACCCAAGATATTTCAAATTAAAGTGCTTATATTTAAAATGATTTGAAACACTACTACTGCTACTAACTAACTACAGCTGTGTCAGCACTAAACCAACAGCATTTCATCATTGAGAACAGAAAACTCTCTGAGTCAGACCTTTAGCTTTATGCATGCTGCGTGTCTGTTGCAACTTCAACAACAACTGATGTTATTATTGATGCTTTACTTGCCTAATAAAAGTCCTGTAACTGAAAATGTTATGGGTGCGGCTTCATCGCCTGTGTCGCTTCGCGCCACGGGCGATGGAGCCGCACCCATACCATTTTCTCCTGCCCCTCTAACTGGGAAATGGTACATCCGCCACTGTTGTGTGTGTGTGTGCCTGTGTGTGTACAGAAAGTGGAGGAGGAGGTGGAGCTGGTGAAAGGGACACGTCTTCGTGTGTCCGTAGCGGAGGCGGACAGGGACAAGACCAACGAACAGCTGGTCTGGGTGGACTACCCCAGTCTGCCCAAAGTCCTGGAGAAAGGAGGCCAGATCTACATCGACGACGGGCTGATCGGACTCAAAGTCCTGGAGATTGGTGTGTATCCATTGAACACTGAACATGGGGTGATTTTCATCCTAGTCTGGCCTAACCTGAAATGATGTCTGTCTGGGGTGCCGTCTGTTTTTAGACGGCAGATGAGCTGATCTGATTAGATCAGATGAAAGTGAAAGCCTGGGTGTCGAGGCTAGAACCAGGCAAATTTTGAACTGAAGACTGAAAGAGAGGAGGAATTATACAAAGTAACCAAAACACCAAAAACACACAAGTAGAATTTCACATTTCCCCTGTAAAGGTATGATTTATCAAATAAAAATGTGCACCTTGGGGGGAACGGTGGCACAGTGGTTAGTGCTGTCGCCTCACAGCTAGAAGGTTCTGGGTCCTGGGTCTGCTCCTCCACGTCATCAGTGCCCGTACCCGGGGTTGGTGAATGGACTTTTTTGCGTGGAGTTTGCATGTTCTCCCTGTGTCCCCTAGGGTAATTACCCTCACAAAAACATGCAGTAATCCTGGGCTCTAGACTGCCTCCCCCTGGCCAGCCGGGGGCGCCTGATGGAGGGGACAGGAACTGGTTGGAATAACGTGTTCCTTCTACAACCAGGGAAATTCCCCCTGTCGGGTGAAAAGAAGGCAGCTTGGCAACTCCTCATGGATTGAAGGAAGCATGAGGCCAGTCCGCTGCCTCCCCAGGTTGGTATAGGGTGTGTAGAGCTCAGGATCACCTTAGGAATTGGCACTGGGTGAAAAAATGGGTTACAAAAATCGTGGGATAAAAAATATTGAGTAAAAAAAAAATGTGCAGCTTATCAACTTTATTATCCTATATATTAGCCTAAAGAAATTCACCCCTCCCTCCAGGTGACCAGTGGGTGGACTGCGTGGTGGAGGCGGACGGCGTCCTCTGCAGCCGTAAGGGCGTCAACCTGCCGGGCTGCGACCTGGTGGGGCTGCCGGCGGTCAGCGAGCGCGACGAGGGCGACCTGCGCTTCGGCGTGTCGCAGGGCGTGGACATGGTGTTCGCCAGCTTCATCCGCTCGGCGCAGGACGTCAAGGACGTCCGCAAGGCCCTGGGACCCCACGGACAGCTCATCAAGGTGGTCAGCAAGGTGGAGAGCAGGCAGGGCGTCCAGAAGTGAGTATAGCCCTAGAACTCAGGGGTTTTCAACAGGTGGTGGTACCCAGCTAAATGAATGGACAGTTGGTAACCAAATGCACCCTGAACTATTTTTTTTTTATATATTTTTTTATCCCACGATTTTTGCAACCCTTTTTTTCACCCAGTGCCAATTCCTAATGTGATCCTGGGCTCTACACACCCTCCACCAACCTGGGGAGGCAGCAGACTGGCCTCATGCTTCCTCCAATGCATGAGGAGTCAAGCTGCCTTCTTTTCACCCGACAGGGGGGAGTTTCTCTGTTTGGACGTAGCGCTTGGAAGGAACACGTTATTCCAACCAGTTCCTATCCCCTTCATCAGGCGCCCCGGCTGGCCAGGGGGAGGCAGTCTAGAGCCCAGGATTACAGCATGTTTTTGTGAGGGTATCTACCCTAGGGGACATCTTCTACATTCTCTAGTTGTGTAGACTTCGGCTAATTCACATGATGAATATTTTAACTCTTGAGAGTGTAAACATGAATTCATTTTTATGTTCTCAAAGAGTTACACCTGGTTAATTAGCTGTCCTGTCATAGAAGGAAAAAATGGTGACAAATGATGGTTTCATCTCTGGCGCCTGTCAATCAATTTCACCCCAACTCACCAGCCAAAGAGGCACTAGATTTTTTGCCAGGGGTTTTTCACTAATTTTGGCGCTAGGGTAGGTCTGAAAAACGGCTAAATATATCGACAAATGCGCCGAGTTGGCAACACTGAGAAGAAGATGAAAGCTTCGCAAAGTGCTTTATTACAATGCATAAAACAAACAAGAGTCAAACAAACAGAATAACGTCTCGGCAATAAAGCAATAGCAAAGTACATAAAACCGACAGCAAAATCAAGCAGTGCGATATTATAATACGACAGTAAAACACTAGCATAAGGTCGGTGAGTATGAAAACACTCAGTTTAAAAGCAAACAGTCTCGGGCTGTGCTTTAAAAAAATGTCTACATTTATTATGTGGCTAAAACTAGGTCTGAATGAGGAAGGATCCCCAAGGAGCCGAGTTTTATTTGGTCTCTATAAAAGTGGATTCATTCTGGTATACTCCCTCGTTTCTATCTCGTAAACCAGGGGCGGATATAACATTTCCCAATTGGTGGGGGAAGGTGAAAATGGTATGGGTGCGGCTTCATCGCCCGTGGCGCGAAGGCACACGGGCGATGAAGCCACACCCATACCATTTTCAGTTACAGGACTTATATTAGGCAAGAAAAGCAACAATAATACCATCAGTTGTTGTTGAAGTTGCAACAGACACACAGCATGCATAAAGCTAAAGGTCTGACTCAGAGTTTTCTGTTTTCAATGATGAAATGCTGTTGGTTTAGTGGTGACACAGCTGTAGTTAGTTAGTAGCAGTAGTAGTGTTTCAGATCATTTTAAATATAAGCACTTTAAATTGAAATTACTTGGGTTGTTTTGCATGCCATCATGTTTGGTGGGGCAGTCTGGGGCCCATGCCTAGATCCGCCCCTGTCGTAAACACTGAAGGTCCTTGACATGAATATGTTTGTGAACAGGGAATGAGCCTCACATGGTGGTACATATTGTAATTACACCATTATGTGACTGCCCCTCGGTGTGTGTGTGTGTGTGTGTGTGTGTGTGTGTGTGTGTGTGTGTGTGTGTGTGTGTGTGTGTGTGTGTGTGTGTGTGTGTGTGTGTGTGTGTGTGTGTGTGTGGTGCGCGTGTGTGTGTGCGTGTGCGTGTGCGCGCCTGCGTGTGTGCGCGCCTGCATACTATAATTACACCATTATGTGACTGGTCCTCGCTGTGTGTGTGTGTGTGTGTGTGTGTGTGTGTGTGTGTGTGTGTGTGTGTGTGTGCACAGCTTGTTAACCATAGAACACTAACCATGGGTGATCATCACAGATTATTACATGGCTTGAACGGATGCTGCAATCAGAAGCCAGCTACAGCCTTGTTGTGTGTACTATTTCTGTCGATTATGTATTTTTTTTTTTTTAATTATTATTAAGCAATGTAATAAGCGGGATAACACCCTTCAAACCGGTGATTTGTTTCCTAATAACTGACCTCGGCTGCGCTTCGGTCAGTTATTAGGAAACAAATCTCCGGTTAGTCGGCTTACCTATTATATCGTTTATGCTTTTTATAATGCTGCTCCGCATAATTCTTCCCTGCGCACACCCCTGTTTTGTTTTTCAATTTGTTATTTGAATTAGCTTATTGTTGCATGTGGAAATAGAAGACATTTACAAGCTGTCAACAGATAGCTTGTAACCACCTTGATGACATCTAATTATTGGACAGTATAAAGAAATGTGTCGTGTTGTTTGTGAGATGTAGTCTAGGACCTGGCTAAGATATGTATGCACTTCATTTAGGAGAGAATATCTCAACTGTTCTTGGCTAATATGGCCGCTGCGAACAACATGGGAACTGTGACTAAGCCTCTATCCGGGACGAAATACCCTGAAATGACCACACCCCTTTTAAAATGACCCCTAATTCAAACATGGCTCTAACTTACAAACCGTTGCAGCTACAGATTTTCTGAGGTGCTCAAAATGTTCAGAATACTCATGTTTGTGGTATCCGTGCCTGAGTCAGCAACACTCCATAGTCTTCATAGTGTGGCCAAATCAAATATGGCCGCAGCCCGCCACCTGAAAAAGTGTTTTACAACCAGTGTACAGATACTTCCTGACTTTGCAGGTTGGGGGTGCAGTACAAGTCCTCAACAACACCACAATAACATAAATGACACAGACCAATTATCAATTAACATTTTGCCCAGACTGGCCCACCAGAGAGGTAGCCCACCGGGTATATGCCTAGTACTTCCTGTAGACAGTCCAGCCCTGTTATGCTTCGTCCTTTTGATTCCTAGGACCTGGCTAAGATTTGTATGCACTTCATTTTAGGAGAGAATATCTCAACTGTTTTTGGCTAATACGACTGCTGCGAACCACACACACACACACACACACACACACACACACACACACACACACACACACACACACACACACACACACACACACACACACACACACACACACACAGACACAGTGTATATTTCTATAAGTCTCAAAAAGTTCGGATGACCTATTTTAATAACATACTGTAAGTGTAATGCTCTATGGCAGGGGTGGCCAACCTGAGGCTCGCGAGCCTCATGCGGCTCTTCAGCTGGTTACATGCGGCTCTTAAGGGGCTTCCACATGAAGCTGTCAAAAACGCTTGGCCTCATGGCGCAGTCATTCATTCCCTATACCAGTGGTTTTCAACCTTTTTTTCTACCAGGGCCCACCATTTATTCAGAATTTGAGCCACAGACCACCATTTTAGCTCCATAGAACCCAAAGCTAAAGATTTCCTTTACTTGTGTCAACAATTCCAGGCTGAATTTCAGAGAAAACAAAACAGTGAAAGATACAGATCAAACTGACCATTAATCTTCCACATTCTCTAGCAGTGTAGACTTGGGCTAATTCACATGATGAATATTTTAACTCTTGAGAATGTCATATACTTTTTGGATTGTAAACCCCGTTTCAAAATACATGTCTGTATGTTTCTATTTGCGACCGTGACGGCCGTGACGGCCGTCGCAGCGGTTTTCTAACCGTTGTGACCATTTGATGTGGCTCTTTGCCGTAACACAGTGAAAAACGTGGCTCTTAGTCTGCGACCGGTTGGCCACCCCTGCTCTATGGCATTGTCCAACAGTTTTGGTATAGTTGTACTTGAAATGTACCAATTCCAAAGTTAAGTAAAGTTTTTCTCTAGAGATGTGCGTACATTACCTTATGTTCCAGAGATCGGATATTAGACATAATAATGTTGTGCACCACTAATAATAAGACAAACACACTTGGCCAAAGGATATCTGAGTTGATCTTTTCAGGCTTTACATGGCAGCTACTGCCTGCCTGTTGTTGTTTAGCGTACTGCCACACCCTCCTCCTGCTCCTCCTGCTCCTCCTCCTGCTCCTCCTCCTGCTACTCCTGCTCCTCCTGCTCCTCCTCCTGCTACTCCTGCTCCTCCTGCTCCTCCTCCTGCTCCTCCTCCTGCTCCTCCTGCTCCTCCTCCTGTTCCTCCTGCTCCTCCTCCTGCTACTCCTGCTCCTCCTGCTCATCCTCCTATTCCTCCTCCTGCTCCTCCTGCTCATCCTCCTGCTCCTCCTGCTCATCCTGCTCCTCCTCCTGCTCCTCCTGCTCCTCCTCCTGCTCCTCCTCCTGCTCCTCCTGCTCCTCCTCCTGCTCCTCCTCCTGCTCCTCCTGCTCATCCTCCTGCTCCTCCTCCTGCTCCTCCTGCTCATCCTCCTGCTCCTCCTGCTCATCCTCCTCCTCCTGCTCCTCCTGCTACTCCTGCTCCTCCTGCTCATCCTCCTATTCCTCCTCCTGCTCCTCCTGCTCATCCTCCTGCTCCTCCTGCTCATCCTGCTCCTCCTCCTGCTCCTCCTGCTCCTCCTCCTGCTCCTCCTCCTGCTCCTCCTGCTCCTCCTCCTGCTCCTCCTGCTCATCCTCCTGCTCCTCCTCCTCCTCTGCTCATCCCCCTGCTCTCCTGCTCCTCTCCTGCTCCTCCTGCTCATCCTCCTGCTCCTCCTGCTCCTCCTCCTGCTCCTCCTGCTCATCCTCCTGCTCCTCCTGCTCCTCCTGCTCATCCTCCTGCTCCTCTCCTGCTCTCCTCTGCTCCTCCTGCTCTCTCCTGCTCATCCTGCTCCTCCTGCTCATCCTCTGCTCCTCCTCCTGCTCATCCTCCTGCTCTCTGCTCCTCCTCCGCTGCTCCTCCTCTGCTCCTCCTCCCTGCTCCTCCTCCTGCTCCTCCTCCTGCTACTCCTGCTCCTCCGCCTGCTCCTCCTGCTCCTCCTGCTCCTCCTGCTCGTCCTCCTGCTCATCCTGCTCCTCCTGCTCATCCTGCTCCTCCTCCTGGGTTAGGGTTAGGGTCCTGCTCATCCTGCTCATCCTGCTCCTCCTCTGCTCCTCCTCCTGCTCCTCCTCCTGCTCCTCCTGCTCCTCCTCCTGCTCCTCCTCTGCTCATGCTCCTCCTCTCCTGCTCCTCCTCCTCTCCTGCTCATCCCCCTGCTCTCCTGCTCCTCCTCCTGCTCCTCCTGCTCATCCTCCTGCTCCTCCTGCTCCTCCTGCTCATCCTCCTGCTCCTCCTGCTCCTCCTCCTGCTCCTCCTGCTCATCCTCCTGCTCCTCCTGCTCCTCCTCCTGCTCCTCCTGCTCATCCTCCTGCTCCTCTGCTCATCCTCCTGCTCCTCTGCTCCTCCTGCTCCTCCTCCTGCTCCTCCTCCTGCTCCTCCTCCTGCTCTCCTGCTCCTCTCCTGCTCATCCTCCTGCTCCTCCTGCTCCTCCTCCTGCTCCTCCTCCTGCTCTCCTCCTGCTCCTCCTGCTCCTCCTCCGCCTGCTCCTCCTGCTCCTCCTGCTCGTCCTCCTGCTCATCTGCTCCTCCTGCTCATCCTGCTCCTCCTCCTGCTCCTCCTGCTCCTCCTGCTCATCTCCTGCTCCTCCTCCTGCTCGTCCTCCTGCTCATCTGCTCCTCCTGCTCCCCCTCCTGCTCCTCCTGCTGCCTCCTCCTGCTCCTCCTCCTGCTCATCTCCTGCTCCTCCTGCTCATCCTCCTGCTCCTCCTGCTCCTCGTCCTCTGCTCATCCTGCTCATCCTGCTCCTCCTGCTCATCCTGCTCCTCCTCCTGCTCCTCCGCCCTGCTCCTCTGCTCTCCTGCTCCTCCTGCTCATCCTCCTGCTCCTCCTCCTTGCTCCTCTGCTCATCTCCTGCTCCTCCTGCTCCCCTCCTGCTCATCCTCCTGCTCCTCCTCCTGCTCCTCCTCCTGCTCCTCATCCTGCTCCTCCTGCTCATCCTCCTGCTCCTCTGCTCTCCTGCTCATCCTCCTGCTCTCCTGCTCCTCGTCCTTCTGCTCATCCTGCTATCCTGCTCCTCCTGCTCCTCCTCCTGCTCCTCCTCCTGCTCCTCCTCCTGCTCATCCTGCTCCTCCTCCTGCTCCTCCTCCTGCTACTCATGCTCCTCCGCCTGCTCCTCCTGCTCCTCTGCTCCTCCTGCTCATCCTCCTGCTCCTCCTCCTGCTCCTCATGCTTTCATCCTCCTGCTCCTCCTGCTCCTCCTCCTGCTCATCCTCCTGCTCCTCCTCTGCTCGTCCTCCTGCTCCTCTGCTCCTCCTGCTCATCCTGCTCCTCCTCCTGCTCCTCATCCTGCTCCTCCTGCTCAAC
>CM076967.1:6350349-6355349 GCA_039105355.1 Benthosema pterotum
TAGAGGCTTAGTCACAGTTCTCATGTTGTTTGCAGTGGCCATATTAGCCAAGAACAGTTTAGATATTCTCTCCTAAATGAAGGGCATACAAATCTTAGCCAGGTCTTAGACTAATGTGTATGAGGTGAGTTGTTTCCTAATAACTGACCTCGGCTGCGCTTCGGTCGATTATTAGGAAACAAATCAGTTTCGCCAGGTGTTATCCCTTAGCTCCCTTACCTATTATTATAGCGTTCATGTTTTTCATAATGCTGCTCATGCTTCCCCTCACACGTTTTATTTTATTTATTTATTTTTTATTTCCTCAAGGCAGATGTTCGTGTTAATTTCACCGCTTTCTGGTGATATGAGAAAACATCCCTTTCATTCTGAGTAAATAGGATTTTTTAAACTTTTTATTTAGCTGATGAAGCTGTCCCCATACCATACCCCCCCCCCCCAATTGGGAAATGTTACATCTGGCCCTGGACTTACAGTACGTGCTGGAGTGTCGACATGATTTGGGGTCGTTACAACATTTCAGTGGCAGTGAAATGTAGATTTTAGTTGGGTAAGTGGGATTCACAATCTATGTAAAGCACCTTGGATAAAGATGCTATATATATTAATATGCACCCTCTTCTCTTCTCTTCTCTTCTCTTCTCTTCTCTTTCTTTCTTCTCTTCTCTTCTCTTCTCTTCTCTTCTCTTCTTTCTCTTCTCTTCTCTTCTCTTCTCTTTCTTCTCTTCTCTTCTCTTCTCTTCTCTTCTGCTCCTCCCTCTCTCTCCTCTCCTCTCCTTCCTCTCCTTCTCTCTCTCCTCTCCTCTCCTCTCCTCTCCTCTCCTCTCTCTCCTCTCCTCTCCTCTCCTCTCCTCTCCTCTCCTCTCCTTCCTCTCCTTCTCTCTCTTCTCTTCTCTTCTCTTCTCTTCTCCTCTATTCTCCTCTCCTCTATTCTCCTCTCCTCAATTCTCTTCTCCTCTCCTCTTTTCTCCTCTCCTCTCCTCTCCTCTCCTCTATTTCCTCTCCTCTCCTCTCCTCTCCTCTATTCTCCTCTCCTCTCCTCTATTCTCTCTTCCTCTCCTCTCCTCTCCTCTATTCTCCTCTCCTCCCTCTATTCTCCTCTCCTCTATTCTCCTCTCCTCTCCTCTCCTCTCCTCTCCTCTCCTCTCCTCTCCTCTCCTCTCCTCTCCTCTCCTCTCCTCTCCTCTCCTCTCCTCTATTCTCCTCTATTCTCCTCTATTCTCCTCTATTCTCCTCTCCTCTCCTCTCCTCTCCTCTCCTCTCCTCTCCTCTCCTCTCCTCTCCTCTCCTCTCCTCTATTCTATTCTATTCTCCTCTCCTCTCCCTCAGTTTCGAGGAGATCCTAGCAGAGAGCGATGGGGTGATGGTTGCCAGGGGCGACCTGGGCATCGAGATCCCTGCAGAGAAGGTGTTCATCGCGCAGAAGATGATGATTGGACGATGCAACTCGGCGGGAAAACCCGTCATCTGTGCAACACAGGTTAAAGGCCACGCGCGCACCGTGCATCTCCAGGGCTTTGTGCTTCCAGAACGCCATTAAATATGCATGCAAGTCATGCGTACACATGTGTGTGCGTGCTTATACAGACACAAACACACACACTAATGTACTTTCATTCATGCACATGCACACATGCACACTTAGTTGCTTGCTCACATAATCACACACCATGGGGCGGCAGTGGTCCAGGGGTAGAGTCACCGGATGTCAGCCGGTTCGATCCCCGGGCTCCCGCAGAGTTAGTGTCAAAGTGTCCTTGAGCAAGATGCTGAACCCCTAATTGCTCCTGATGTGCGAGTAGGTATACCTTGCATGGTTTCCAATGCCATCAGTGTATGAATGTGTGTGTGAATGGGTGAATGTGATGCGCAATCTATATCAGGGGTTTTCAACAGGTGATCCGGGGACCACCAGTCGTCCTTGAGAGAGTTCCAGGTGGTCCGCAGGCTAAATGATGGAAAGTTGGTTAACCAGATGTAACTCTTGAGAATGTAAAAATGAAACCAAATGGACCCTTGCGGCTCCATTTGGTTTCATTTTCACACTCTCAAGAGTTAAAATATTCATCATCTGAATTAGCACTATTTAATTAAGAAGTCTACACTGTTTTGTTTGCAAAATCCAGCGTGGAATTCTTTAGTTTTAGTTTTAGTCTTTGGTGCTAAAATGTCATCAAATGGTGGTACTCCGTGGCTCAAAGGCTGGATAAATGGTGGTCCCTGGTGTCAAAAAGGTGTGTGTCTCTTTCTGTCCATCCATCTGTGTTTGTCTGTGCCTGTCTGTGTGTGTACAATTTCCAATTACAATTTAGGCATTTAGCAGACGCTCTTGATCCAGAGCGACTTGTACAATGGTGAAAAGTTTACAATTTAATCAGGATTTACAATACATTTTACAACAATGAAGCGCTAAAAAACATTGTAATACATTAGGCAACCTATATAAGTCAGTACTGTGGGTTGGTATGTAATACAAGTGCTATGGGCTGAGATGGAGTCTGAAGAGGTGTGTTTTCAGACTGCGGCGGAAGATAGGGAGTGAGTCTGTGGTTCTGATTGCGGTGTGTCTGTCTGTCTGTGTCTGTGTGTGTCTGTCTGTGTGTGTCTGTGTCCCAGATGCTGGAGAGCATGATCCAACACCCCCGTCCCACGCGGGCGGAGGGCAGTGACGTAGCCAACGCCGTGCTGGACGGAGCAGACTGCGTCATGTTGTCAGGAGAGACTGCCAAGGGTCTGCACCCTGTGGAGGCCGTCGCTATGATGCACTCTGTACGTATGTGTAGCCCTGTGTGTGTGGATCTGTGGATCTGCAGGGAGTTGGAGGCAGCCTTTTTTTCTTTTTTCTTTTTTTTTAATCCCACGATTTTGCAACCCATTTTTTCACCCAGTGCCAATTCCTAATGTGATCCTGGGCTCTACACACCCTCCACCAAGCACCAAGTCCAAGCTGCCTTCTTTTCACCCGACAAGGGGGAGTTTCCCTGGTTGGATGTAGCGCGTGGAAGGAACACGTTATTCCAACCAGTTCCAGTCCCCATTGATTAAAATTGCTTTAAAATGTCCTAGTTGATTGAAGTTGTCATGGTCATCGCAATATAAATCGGTCCAGGACCGTAAATATCAATATTGTATTGTATCGTATATTGTATGTCTCGAGGCGGAGTCTCTGATGTAGTTCACCAGTGGTCGTCCTCAATACTTCAGTACTTCAATACAGTATGCTTTATGGCAGCTCAAACAAATAGTCATAACTCCCTCAAAACTTGATGGATTTACAAACTGATTGCTTTATTATAAACATCATCAACATGGCTATGATTTAGGATGCTTATTTATTTTTTTCTAAAAACATATAACGGCTCATATTGTATGTATGCGGACGTCTCTGATGTTTACAACAAAACAATCTGTTTATAAAACTGGTTGAAGAATGAGTTATCGTCATTTAAAGAGGAATTCCACCCATTTTCTTTTTTTTTTATTTCTGAGAGTGTACAAATGCAACCAAATGAACCCTAACGGGTTCATTTGGTTCCATTTGTACGCTCTCAAGATGTTTCACCATGTTAGTGGTTTTCTTCAGACCTCCATTTCTTGGGAACACAGAATGAGGGAACTTTTTTTTTATCATGTCCACGTAACTTTTTTTTTTATCATGTCCATGTATTGTGTGCGTGTGTGCGTGTGTGCGTGTGTGCGTGTGTGCGTGTGTGTGTGTGTGTGTGTGTGTGTGTGTGTGTGTGTGTGTAGATCTGCAGGGAGGCGGAGGCCGCCATCTTCCACCAGCAACTGTTTGAGGAGCTGAGGCGGCTGACCCCTCTTACCTCTGACCCCACAGAGGTCACGGCCATCGGAGCCGTGGAGTCTTCCTTCAAGTGCTGCGCCGGAGCCATCATCGTCCTCACTAACTCTGGGAGGTAGGCATGTAACACACACACACACACACACACACACACACACACACACACACACACACACACGCACGTACGTTTCAAGTGCAAATACCTACCTCTATTACTTCAATGATAGCTAGAAATACACTGCCTAGTGAAAGTGATGCCCCCAATTCCATTAAAATAGCAATATCATTTTTAAAGCTAATATAGGTTACTTTTTGGTCAAAAATCAAAATAGATATAGCTATATGTTTTGTATTTTTCCCCTCTACGTCGCTTCCACTTTGATGCCGCAGCTGCTTCCCTGCAGACAGACACTTGCTTTGTCCTGCTGAACGGTCCAGAACTCTGTTCTTGTCAACAGATCATGTGAAGGGGAGGGAGGGAGGTTTCATGATGAATCAATAGAGCGGAGGTGAGGTGGAGTTTTAAACAAATCTGTTTACAAAACAGTGTTTGTACACACTAAAGTTGCTATATTACCTTAAAGATATGTAGAAATGTACTGTGTAGTGTACCCAAAAATACAACCCTAATGGGACATGACATACTGTTGTATGAGGGACTGTAGGACACGGATAATTAACTGGTCGCCCCTAGTGGCCCTCAGATAAAATAATACAAAAAATAAAACAAAAAGGAATAAAACGAAGGTTACAGGTATTCCATGGCATGTGGTGTGTTCAATGAAGTGTGAGATTGCCTTAATGACATAGCTTAACTACATTTTCCTGTAACTTCTACTTCTAGTGTAGCTTACTACAATTTTCTGGGGATAGCTTGTAGTGTAGCTTGCTTCAATTTTCTAGGGATAGCTTGTAGTGTAGCTTAGCTACATTTTTTTCAAGAGTAACAAGTAGTGTAGCTTACTACATTTTCCCACCCACATTTTCAAATTCCACCGATTTTCAATGGGTAGAATTTATGTGTATACCACCTGTCATGACAAAATGCAGCTCTGTGTTTTACAGACCAGGATTAAAAAAAAGAAGGTAAATAAGCAAGACAAAACAAACAACATAATATTATGTTTAGAAAGTTGTACACGGGACACTTGAATTGTATTGGCTCTAGCCTAAATCGCCCGAGTATCGCCAAAAAACT
>CM076967.1:6357849-6377849 GCA_039105355.1 Benthosema pterotum
ATGAAACCAAATGGACCCGCCAGGGTCCATTTGGTTTCATTTTTACGTTCTCAAGAGTTACATCTGGTTAAACAACTTAGCTGGGGACCACCTGGAACCCTCTCAAGGACCACTGGTGGTCCCCGGACCACCTGTTGAAAACCCCTGCCGTAGATCTACGCTTATCAAATAGAGTTATGACCGCAGCCATTGCCAAAAATCTATGGCAATCTTAACGCTATTGTTTGGTGCTATCCTGATGCGAGCGGCCACAAGCAGCACTAGCCTCTCTCCTTGCCAGCCAAGGGACTCGAATAAGAGGTGGACCGGAAGTAACTTCCTGTGCGCCGATCTAAAATGTCCGACCAGAAACATAATCCGAAATAGGAAACATGATTTTTACATGAAAAATCGCTGGCATTATACAAAAATAAAAAATGCTGGCGGAGTAAGCGTTAAAGGGGAATGTCATTAGTATACCAGTGCAGTCTCACAGATACTACACTCTACACGGAATGCCACCTAGGAATTGCGTGCATACACTGCAAGTTAAAGCAAAAATCCGTGACTATGCACGTGGGCATGTTTTTTCCACAAACCGGAAGTGGTTGGTTGGGGATGGGGCAGTTTTTTCCACAAACCGGAAGTGGCTAGTTTGGGTTTTGTAATATTTACTATTCTGTCCCTAACACATCGCAACTCGGACGCGGCTGAGTCGGCTCTGCCGACCATCGCAATGCTCAGCGCGGCAATTCGCTCGGCTAGCGCCTCGCTCAGTGGCGCTTCACAATGCTCATAGTCGGCAGAGACGGCGCCGCTGTGTCATTTTCAGTGGAAAGACGAATATGCACGGATTTATTGTAACCGAATATTCACAGATTTTTGCCTATTCTTGGCGAGTATTCACGTAATGGGCCCCCGTGCATAACGTGCATATTCGCCAAAACCTCATGAGACTGGGTTGAGTATACCCTATAGAGGTGCTGGGTGGACAGCAATGGAGGTCTGAAGAAAACCACTAACATCACCATGTTAATGGATTTCTTTAGACGTTTCTTTTTTCTGAGAGCGTACAAATGGAACCAAATGAACCCGTTAGGGTTCATTTCGTTGCATTTGTACGCTCTCAGAAAAAAATGTTCCCCTTTAAGCCCTTCCAAATGATCCAGAAAGCCGTTATCACGCTTGGTCTTCAACCAGCCAAAATGTGCTGCTGTCTCCCTTGGCTCCCAGTCAGCACAGAACACAAAACAATGATGTTGGCTTGGGCTACAAAGCAAAGGTATAAATATGACGCCCCATGCTGTATCTTCAAAGCCTGATCCAACCCTACAGTACATTTTCTGGCAACATGGAACATATTCCCCGTTGTGATTATAGAACAGCAGAGCAAAACTCACCCTCAATGGTATTTCTCAGTCTTCGGCCGTATATCTGAACCCTGAAACCTCCACGACCTTTGCAGGCTTATGAAAATATTTAAACGTAATGATGCTAAAATGCTTGCAAGTTAGATTAGCAGATGAATTAGTACTGGAGTACTTCACGGTTCCATTTCCAAAGAACCGGTGACAACAGAGCCCTTACCCGTAAAAAAAGAGTACCCGAAATGACCGGATTCTGTAATTATTATGAGTTCTACTAGTACAGTATCCCGGAGCATCCCGGAACCGGCCCGAACGTACCCGGACGTCACTTCTTGTAAACGGAACTGGAACCCGCTACGGGTCTGTCCGGTCCTCGGCCATTTTCGGATCTCGAGCTTATACGCAAAGTAGTTGGGTTAGGGTTAGGGTTGCACCTTTGTACACACAGGCATGCCATATTGTGTATATTTCCCTAGTGGTATTTGGTCATTAAAGGACCACTTCACCACTTTTCAACATGTAATCATATGACAGGTCCTCACTAATGTACATGATAAAATACCACTATTTTTTTTTCCTACTCAGTCTGTGTCTCACAGCAGGGCTGCGAGCAGTTCAGAAACTTCTTCCAGTGACATCATCAATGGGTGCAGAAATCTGCAGAATGATGTCATTGGAAGAAGTTTCTGAAACTTCTTCCAATGAAAGACGTTTTTCTGAAAGAAGTTTCCCCCTTCGTTCTCCACAACTCTCTCTCTCTCTCTGTCTCTCTCTCTCTCTCTCTGTCTCTCTCTCTCTCTCTCTGTCTCTCTCTCTGTCTCTCTCTCTCTCTGTCTGTCTGTCTGTCTGTCTGTCTGTCTGTCTGTCTGTCTGTCTGTCTGTCTGTCTGTCTGTCTGTCTGTCTGTCTGTCTGTCTGTCTGTCTCTCTCTCTCTCTCTCTCTCTCTCTCTCTCTCTCTCTCTCTCTCTCTCTCTCTCTCTCTCTCTCTCTCTCTCTCTCTCTCTCTCTCTCTCTCTCTCTCTCTCTCTGTTTCTCTGTCTCCCCACCCCCTCCTCCTCTAGGGAAGGCCAGGGGTTTCTTCAAGGCAGGTGACATGGTGATCGTGGTGACCGGTTGGATCCCTGGCTCGGGTCACACCAACATCATGAGAGCGGTCAGCTGCACCTGAGACAGGCAGGCAAACAGACAAACAGACAGCAAGAGCTCGTCGATATGCAGGGACGTGCACACATAGGGGGGCTTCAGCCCGCTTGCCCCATTTACCCGTCTGTAAAACAAACTGCCTTCTCTATACCAGCTATTCATAATTTACTATGGTGATAAAAGACCACTCCTTTTTTTCCAGGCAAGAGATAACGGTCTCCTGAACTTGGAACATGAGATTTTGCGTTGAACAAAATGTGGTTTTTAAATCCATGTCGTTGTACTGCATCACTAACTAAAGAGTGCTGGGGCTGTGCCCTGAAAATAGCTGATCTACAGCTAGATCTGCACGCTCTCGGCGAGCGCGTGCAGATCTGCTATTTTCGCTATTTTATGCCCCACTTATTGGATTTCAGCCCCGGCCCACTCTCTGCACGTCCCTGTAAATATGTCCATAAGGACTTGGACTTGTCTGAGACACATTATAGACTAAAGTTTTTTTACACACTGTTATTTTAAGACTAATAAGGCTTGCTGGACTTGTCTGTCATGGCAAATTCTACCGTTTTTACATACCATTATAACGTTTTATTTTGATCATAAGACACTGCAGTTACTGAAGTCTCAAGACTCCAGGTTTTGTTCAGAATATTTATGCCACTGATTTACTACGACACTATGGCCCTAGGAGTGCCACGATGGGACTAGGAATGCCACCTTTTTATAGGAATGTGAAACGATTCATTTGGATCTCCCAGTAGCTCAGTGTTGCAGACAGCATCAGACTGTTCAGTGATGCTTACAACTCCTTTTTGTCAGGTGTAACTTCATTGACATGTCGTGTCAGCGTAAATAAAACAACACAGTGTCTAGAAAAATGTGTTTGTTACTCATTTTGTATGTTCGTGGCAAAAAAAAAACGAACAGGTGGCTGGGGACCACCAGTGGTCCTTGAGAGGGTTCCAGGTGTTCCCCAGCTTGTTTTAACCAAAGTTGTTTTAACCAAATATAACTCTTGAGAACGTAAAAATGAAACCAAATGGACCCTGGCGGGTCCATTTGGTTTCATTTTTACACTCTCAAGAGTTAAAATATCTATGCGAATTAGTCCAAATCTACACAACTGGAAGATTGATGGTCATGGACAGAAGCAAAAGAAATCTTTAGTTTTGGGTTATGTGGGTCTAAAAATATCCTCAAAAGGTGGTCCGTGGCTCAAATGCTGAATAAATGGTGAGCCCTGGGATGAAAAAGGTTGAAAAGCCCTGATTTAAACTATTGAAAAATGTTCTTTTTTAATAGTTTAAAAAGGCAAAGACGTTAAGGGATAAGGGGTTTAGCGGTGACGAAAATAGAGCCCCATGTGTTTGTTACTCATTTTGTATGTCCGTGGCAAAAAACGAAACGGAACAGAATTTTGACAAAATGCAAGTCCACCAGCAGCCCATGATGACCCTCCCCCCCCCAGAGCCCTGTGGCTGACAACAGGCTGTGTAAACACCATGGCTTCCCCTTCCGAATAAAACCCTGCCGTGTCCATTAATGCTCTCTCTGCTCCGCGCGTCGGTGTTTATTATTCCGCCGGATGCGTCGCTCCATACTTTGGCGGCGCGCCAAGCAACACTGATTGTGTGTGTGTGGATGTTTTATCTGGCATTTAGCGAGCAGCCGGGCATATGGCAGCGCCGCACCGAGCTGCGCCGCGCTCGGAGGAACGCTCCTGCTGCTACAGACGTACAGGGGCGGATCTAGGCATGGTCAAGGGGGGGCAATGCCCCCCGAAATGCCCAGTCTGCCCCACCAACAAACACGATGGCATGCAAAACAACCCAAGATATTTCAAATTAAAGTGCTTATATTTAAACGGATTTGAAACACTACTACTGCTACTGACTAACTACAGCTGTGGCACCACTAAACCAACAGCATTTCATCATTGACAAACAGAAAACTCTCTGAGTCAGACCTTTAGCTTTATGCATGCTGCGGGTCTGTTGCAACTTCAACAACAACTGATGTTATTATTGATGCTTTACCTGACTAATAAAAGTCCTTTAACAGAAAATGGTATGGGTGCGGCTTCATCGCCCGTGTCGCTTCGCACCACGGGCGCTGTAGTCGCCCCCATACCATTTTCTCCTGCCCCCCCCCCCCCCCCCCCATTGGGAAATGTTACATCTGCCCCCTGTATAGACATCTGAATACCCAACAGGGTGGTTATAGTTTGAAAAAAATAATGGAAACAGTATTTGAAAGGAACAACATGAAATTCAAATCTTTTATTATTTGTTCTGTTTTTGGTGCTCCCATGGGTGTTTTCTATCCCTACAAATAATCAAGTTTGGACATTCAGACTATCCAGACCTGTGGAGCTCAGAAAAACTAAACACACACACACACACACACACACACACACACACACACACACACACACACACACACACACACACACACACACACACACACACACACAAAATAGAAAACCTCCATTGAAGGGACAAACTATTATGGACACATTGTTCAAAATGTGTATATGATTACACACACACACACACACACACACACACACACACACACACACACACACACACACACGCTCTCATGAATTCAATTGAAATTCAAACTATAATTAAGATAATAAATTATAGTCTAACTGACACTGTAATGTATGTTTACAAAACAAAGTGAAAGGAATCAAAATGACTGACAATAAAATGCCTTGAGTTCAAGTCAGTATTTCTAAGCTTGTGGGCATGCTAATTAAATGATTCTGATACTAGTTATTTTGCTTGTTTTTCACCAGCTGCCAGCACCACCATATGGTACCTTGTGGCCTGTGACTTTTTACAGTCTGACAACTAAGTAAAAGTAAAACAATAAAAATAAAACAAACAAATCCACTTTAGAAACCAATGACACCTCGCTGAATACAATAAATTCCAAATTTGCCCACATACAAGTCAGATAAAAGTATGCATTGTGCAGATTGCCGCATTTTACAAGATTTAATCATTGTAATGATAATTCTAATAAGAGTATTGGAATGTATTGAGGTGTAGTGGAGTATAATAGAATTGACAACTGAACAATACGTACAATAAAAAAACACAACCTTCGTCCACTGGTTGGGACTGTGGAGGAGAATTCAGA
This sequence comes from Benthosema pterotum, assembly GCA_039105355.1. Classification (NCBI taxonomy): domain Eukaryota; kingdom Metazoa; phylum Chordata; class Actinopteri; order Myctophiformes; family Myctophidae; genus Benthosema; species Benthosema pterotum. The sequence goes on from CM076967.1 coordinate 6,363,489, forward strand.
ACCATGGATAGCGGCCAAGTAGAAGATACTTCAGAACCATGGATAGCAGCCAAGTAGAAGATTCTTCAGAACCATGGATAGCAGTCCAGTAGAAGATACTTCAGAACTATGGATAGCGGCCCAGTAGAAGATACTTCAGAACCATGGATAGCAGCCCAGTAGAAGATACTTCAGAACCATGGATAGCAGCCCAGTAGAAGATACTTCAGAACCATGGATAGCAGCCCAGTAGAAGATACTTCAGAACCATGGATAGCGCCCCAGTAGAAGATACTTCAGAACCATGGATAGCAGCCCAGTAGAAGATACTTCAGAACCATGGATAGCGGCCCAGTAGAAGATACTTCAGAACCATGGATAGCAGCCCAGTAGAAGATACTTCAGAACCATGGATAGCGGCCCAGTAGAAGATACTTCAGAACCATGGATAGCAGCCCAGTAGAAGATACTTCAGAACCATGGATAGCAGCCCAGTAGAAGATACTTCAGAACCATGGACAGCAGTCCAGGCCAGTAAATCCCCGACGCTCAATATAACCTCACAGACCGTCAGGTCTGTGAGGTTAGATTGAGCGTCAGGGGTTAGGTCAGACATAAATAGACCCTTCTTCAACAAAGATGGCGAATGCAAACATTCTCTGTATTGTACTCATACATAATGCTGTAAGATACAAAACATTGAAGTCCTTTACCACAAACCTAACCGCAAGCAGATGCATTATCAAAGAATCCATGATATCTACAGACTGCAGACCATGACGATACTGAGACGAAATTGTCCTGCTGACGAAAACTAATAACCACGATCTTATCCACTCATAACGGTCGAAGCGGGTAGTTCGAGTCCCATTCATGACGACCCTTTGCTACATGCCTCTCCCCTTCTCCCTTTCCCTCTTTCCGGTCTGTCTTCAACTCTTCATTAGAACTATTAATAAAGCTGCTCCAACACGGCAGGCTCCTATAAAGAGTCAGTGTTAGAGAGTCCTTGAGCAACACTGTGAACCCATAATTGCTTCTGATGAGGTTTCGGCGCGTTCCCTTTGTGTGTGTGTGTGTGTCAGGGGCGGATATAACATTTCCCAATTGGGGGGGGCAGGAGAAAATAGAATGGGTGCGACTTCATCGCCCGTGGCGCTTCGCGCCACGGGCGATGATGTCGCACCCATACCATTTTCGGTTACAGGACTTTTATTAGTCAAGTAAAGCATCAATAATAACATCAGTTGTTGAAGTTGCAACAGACACGCAGCATGCATAAAGCTAAAGGTCTGACTCAGAGAGTTTTCTGTTTTCAATGATGAAATGCTGTTGGTTTAGTGGTGACACAACTGCAGTTAGTAGCAGTAGTAGTGTTTCACATCATTTTAATTCTAAGCACTTTAATTTGAAATATCTTGGGTTGTTTTGCATGCAATCATGTTTGGTGGGGCAGTCAGGGCATTTAGGGGGGCATTGCCCCCCCCCCCCATGCCCATGTCTGGATCCGCCCCTGGTGTGTGTGTGTGTGTGAGAGTGTGCGTAATGCACAATCTAGGTAAATGGCCCTGGATAAAGGCGCCGCTGTATAACTAACTACATCATTTACCATTTTTTTGGGTACCAGATGTTGAACAGAACAGCACGTCTGCTTCTGTTTTCACCATAAGCCAATTAACTGAGCCTGCTTCCGTTTGGATCTCTCTCTCTCTCTGTCTCTCTCTCTGTCTCTCTCTCTCTCTCTCTCTCTCTCTCTCTCTCTCTCTCTCTCTCTCTCTCTCTCTCTCTCTCTCTCTCTCTCTCTCTCTCTCTCTCTCTCTCTCTCTCTCTCTCCCCCGCCCGTCTATCCTTGTCTGCCCTCCATTGTTAATTTGTGTGTGTGTGTGTGTGTGTGTGTGTGTGTGTGTGTGTGTGTGTGTGTGTGTGTGCGTGTGCATGCGTGTGTGTTTCATGTGCCAGGCCAGCCGTTTCCCCCACACACACACCCCTTCATCTGATTTTTTTCCCAATGTCAAATCGAGGTGCTTTATACAGCTGGAGGAGGAAAGGTAATGAACAATATGGCTTGATCGATCACTGTAATTACACGGTTTATATTATAAAGATTGAAACATATATAAATGGTAAATGGTGCATTTATATAGCGCCTTTTATCCAAGGCGCTTTACATAGCTTGTGCATCACGTTCACCCATTCACACTCACATTCATACACTGATGGCAGTAGAAACCATGCAAGGTACCTACTAGCACATCAGGAGCAATTAGGGGTTCAGTGTCTTTCTCAAGGACACCTCGACACCTCTGAGTGTAGTATGTAGTGGAGTGGGACTATAACAGTACTGAAAATATGAAATGATCCACTAAAGCAGGGGTTTTCAACCGATGTCCGGGGACCACCAGTGGTCCCTGAGAGGATTCCAGGTGGTCCCTGGGCTCAATGACAGAAAGTTGGTTCGCCAGGTGTAACTCTTTGAGAGCGTAAAAATGAAACCAATTGGACCCGCAAGGGTCCATTTGGTTTCATTTTTACGCTCTCTCTATATTCATCGCCTGAAGTAGCCCAAGTCTACATAACTAGAGAATGTGGAAGTTTAATGGCCATTTTTTCTGGAATGACCAGGCTGGAATGGTCATTTCAGCCTGGAATTGTGGACACAAGCAAAATAAATCTTTAGTTTTGGGGTTCTGTAGGGCTAAAATGTCAACAAATGTCAACAAATGGTGGTGCGTGGCTCAAATTCTGAATAAATAGTGGGCCCTGGTCAAAAAGTGTCAAAAAGGTTGAAAATACTGCAGTAAAGTAAACTTATTAGTACAGTAGTTGAGTAAATATACTATAGTTATTACTTCACCTCACTAGAGTGCACATGGACCCCCTGGGCCCTCGGCAGTGTGCATACCAACCAGGGCAAACATTTATTTCACCAGCAGGTAGTCGGACACTATTTCCACTTCGCTGTATCTCCGTCGGAGGGTGAAAGCTCATTTACACAGCCACTGCACAGAACACACACACACACACACACACACACACACACACACACACACACACACACACACACACACACACACACACACACACACACACACACACACACACACACACACACACACACAGTTATTTGTCTTCTCACACCTTAAACATCACCCTGCAACCTCTCCTCAGACGCTGACGCAAGTGGACCATATCCTGGCCTGTATTATGGACATACACCAATTTACAATTTAAGTATTCAGCAGAATGCTTAAAGGGGAACTCCACCCATTTTCAATATTTTACTGTGTCATTGATGTACCTTCAAGGTGTTGTGTGGACTTGATAAAAAAACTTCCCCCATTCTGTGTTCCCAAGAAATGGAGGTCTGAAGAAAACCACTAACATGGTGAAACATCTTGATGACATCATCAAGATGTATTTTCACCATGTTAATGGATTACTGTGGATGCTTTTTTCTGAGAGTGTACAAATGGAACCAAATGAACCCGTTAGGGTTCATTTGGTTCCATATACACTCTCAGAAAAAAAAATGAAATTTAAAAAAATGCCAATTTACAATTTAAGCATTTAAGCACGGACAAAAGCAATGTCATTACATCATACACTTATCAAGTAGTCGCTAAACTAAGATCATAACAATAAATCCATCTTTCTAAAACTGCTAGTCCCGATACTTAATTTTGACTGGCTGGTCACTGTCATGTGACAGTGCTGACACGTCCAATTTTATCACTCTGCCACCTGGAACCGGTTTTGTTGTTATGGAATGTTGTCTCAAGTGTGTTGATACTACAGCAGGTTGGCCGGGACAGGAGCTACTTTCTTGTAGCTGGAACCATTTTCTTTATAGGTAACGACGGCATTGTGCTGCTGTTGATTATTTTTAATTGGTACTTTTCGTGTTGCCGCAATTGTGACAGTTTTAGAGGCAATGAGAACCAAATGGACCCTTACGGGTCCATTTGGTTTCATTTTACGCTCTCAAGAGTTAAATTATGTTTGAACATCTGAATTACGTCATTTTCAAGAATCTACACATTTAGAAAATGTAGAAGAATTGCTATTTTGACCAACATTTTGACCAGTTATCTCTCCCAAATTAGTCCAACATCAAATGGTGGTCTTCCTTCGTGGCTGAAATGCAGAATAAATAGTGGGCCCTGGTATATGAAAATGATTGAACAACCCACTGCTCTAGCACATTCCAGTTCAATTTGGAAGTGCTACTAGTGCATTTTGGATTTTGGCAGTTGGCAACACTGAGTGCATGCGGCCTGTCACATCAGATGTGCTGCTGCTGCTGCTGAGCATCAGAGCATACTGCTGTTCTCTCTCTGAGGAACATGTGCATGTCTCTCACCTTTGCTGTTCAGCCTGTCCACTTCACTGGCCTGGTGGGGAGAGTGTCTGCCCTGAGACTGGGAGGTCTCTGACTGGCTCATATACCAAAGTCCTCCAGACACTCTGCTATACTGTGTTGAGGGGATGTACTTGTACACCAGTGTTGTATGTAGTGGGACTTTTAGAAGTGGGGGGGATGCCTCTTAAAGGGGAATTCCACCCATTTTCATTTTTTTTTCTGAGTGTACAAATGTGAACCAAATGGACCCTACCGGGTCCATTTGGTTCACATTTGTACACTCTCAGAAAAAAAGGAAACTCATTAACATGGTGAAACACGTCTTGATGATGTCACCAAGATATATTTCACCATGCTAATGATTTTTTCAGACCTTCATTTCTAGGAAACACAGAATGGGGGGATTTTTTTTTTACCATGTCCACACAACATCTCTAAGTTATATTAATGACGTCTTAAAATATTGAAAATGAGTGTGAAATTCCACACACTTGCAGTTGCATGCGCATTTGCGTGCGCCTGCGCAACACACACAGACGTTATTAAAAGTGTAGCATATATTGAGAAAGATTGTTTACAACGCCTAATTGTACTGTATCCATAAAAGTAAATGACAAGACAAAAAAACATAGGCCTACTTTTGCCCCAGAAATATTTTGGATGTGAGAAGAAGTGGGGGGACGCCGTCCCCCCGCGTCCCCCCTCCACTACAGCCCTGTCTCTGACTGGCTCATATACCATGTTGAGGGGATGCACTTGTACATCGTCAAACTGTCTCACGCTACAGAAATGAAAGATAGGCCGCTGCCCTGCAAAGGCCTGCAAGGTAAGGGGTGGGCGATAGATCACCAAGATGATGCAATTTCTCCACGATATGTCTTCAGAGATAGTGTATATACAAGGGCCTAGATTTTCGTTATCTAAAGCTCTTATCCCTCAACTTCTTTGCCTTTTTAAACTGGATTTCAGGATACACATGTTGGATCAAAATGGCCATTAATCTTCTGCATTCTCTAGTTGAGTAGACTAATTCACATGATGAATATTTTAACTCGAGTGTAAACTTGAAACCAAATGGACCCACGAGGGTCCATTTGGTTTCAGTTTTACGCTCTCAAAGAGTTACATCTGGTTAACCAACTGTCCATCATTTAGCCTGGGGACCACCTGTAACCCTCTCAAGGACCACTGGTGGTCCCTGGACCACTGGTTGAAACTTTTCCCCACCCTCCTATCTCTCAGCTGCAGGCCATAGAGCCAGGAAGGTCCTGACATCTCCATACAGACAGCTCAGGTGTGGCTGATTGTAATCAGACCACGCAGCTGCTCCGCTGCTGAATTTTAATATCCTTTCAGTTCCCATGACCAGCTTGGCTGCTTTGTGTGTTTGTGTGTATTGTGATCGCCATGATAACCCCAGCCTACAGTGACGATATGATTGGCTGAACTCCCCACAGCGATGACTCGATTGGATAAACATCCCACAGCGATGATTTGATTGGATGAACTCCCCACAGTGATGATTTGATTGAGAAATGTACATATCTATTGAGCATAATAGAAAGTGAGGACAGCCATAATGTATGTGTATGTGTATATGACACGGTATATGAAAAGCATGCCCCTCGCTTCAGATGGGTGTGATTTTTCTTTGCACTTTAGTTACTAAACCCGCTTCCCTACCAATAACGAGGTGACCAACTTTCATTGTTTAATTTGCTGTCTTGGTTTAAGCCCTGTGTCAGCATGGCGACTTGCTTGCTGTTATGGTTAGTGTAGAGTATTGACCGAAACGACCACAATAAAGTAGCCAAATGTGCGTTAAACCAGACTGCATCGTGACACACTCATGGTGTGGTCGGGGGGCGGGGCTGAGGATGCTTATCAACTCATACTGTAAGGACATTACAGCGCAAAGAAGGCGCAGACACAACCGCCGTGTTTGGAGTTTTAGAATGGCTGTGGATGGGAAATAAAAATGGCCGTTGTGTCAAAGTGCCGCAAAGACCTGCTTCCAGAGGATGCATGGCCTTGCGGCAAAAAGACGCTGCGTCCAACGTCTCTTTCCAACCAGCGCCTGTATAAAACACTTCACGTGACATCGAAACGCTGCGTCTTTTGTACGCAGTGCAAAGTGTAGTGTGCGTGACAACGTTCAAAAAGAGTACTCCCAAGTTTCCATATATTGCTGTGATGAGAAATATTTTTTATGAAATATGTTACATTGGGTAAAATATACCCGTGTTTAGTGGTGGTGTCCTATTGTGTTTCGAGCGTAATCACCTCGACCAAAGGTAATTAATTACACAATCGCAACAGTCTGGAAACGTTTATATGATCAGATTTAAAACGGCAGAAGTGTTTTAATGAGCATGGATAGCCATTCAGGGTCTGGAGCCATGCAGGCTATACAGACAGCTGCTTCCACATCAACCTAGAATGGTTTCCTTGTTCCTGTGACCTTGCCTTTGGGGCTCTCATCACTCTAAAGGATTAAGACACAAATGACCCCAAAAAATATTAAACTAGTTCAGCACTCTGTAGAGTGCATACTGGCATGCGCATTGCACATGAGTAGGCCATGGTCTACTAGTGGAGCGGGTTAATACTGATGACTTTACTTATAAAGGCCTCTTATTTACCCCACAATTACATCATCATTTCATCACCCAATTACATCACTCCCCCCCCAAACCCGCCAATCGGAGTGCCCGAGGGACGCCGACCGTGCACCGATCGCTTAACTTGCACCCGCCCCACTCACGCAATTAATTACATCTCCCATCCCCGGTAAGTCCCGTTCCGAGGTTCCGAGATTAAGGACCGGATCTCCTGTGTCCCCTAGGTAGGGTAGGTACCCTCCCCCTGGCCAGCCGGGGTGCCTGATTGAGGGGACAACAGGTTGGAATAACGTGTTTGTTCCTCCCACGTGGTACGTCCAACCAGGGTGAACTCCCCCTTGCCAGGTGAAAAGAAGGCAGATTGGACTCCTCATGCATTGTAGGAAGCATGAGGCCAGTCCGCCGCCTCCCCAGGTTGGCGTAGCAGCTGTGTCCAGCCACAGCAGACCACAGGGCAGCCCGTCATGTCAGATGTGCTGCTTAGTGGGGGAGCAATAGAACACTGGCGCTCTCTCTAAGGAGCACATGCTGTCTGTCACCTTTCTGGTTGAACTTGTCCACTTCAGTGCACTTCCATGTGCTCAGTCAGAGTGTCCGCCCTGAAGGATACTAGGAGGTCAGTAGTATAGCAGGTTAGTGGAGGTGACCGCCTCCCCAGGGCTGGTGAGAGTATAAGAGGCTATAATGGCAGCCTTATTGCCTCCTTAGGGTAGGCCTACTGTTAATGCAGGAACACGTCCAACCATTCAGCCCTCTCTGGTGCCTGGGCAACCCTCTCTGGCTGTAACTAGTGCTCAGCCGCCATGTTTGGAGTTTTTGAATGGCTGTGGATGGGAAATAAAAATGGCAGTTGCGGCAAAGTGCCGCAAAGACCTGCGTCCTGAGGACGCACAGCCTTGCGGCAAAGAGATGCTGCCTATGCGCGTCACCCGGCAGTGATAGACACCAGCCAATGGAACAGAAGCAGCTAGCAGCTTCTCCACCGTGTGCCCACAGCCATCTAGTCGAATAGTTGTGACATTGAGGGGTGGGAAAACTAAACTGCATCAACAGCACGAGCTGTTCATGCAGCCAGAATAAGGGCAAAGTGGATTTGGAAATACATTGTTTTCAACCAGGGCGTCGCAAATAAGAAGCATGTGTGCAACATGTCTGCAACTCTTTGACATGTTGCATTGTACAGTAACCAAAGATGCTGCACTATAGCTACAAAACTATCTAAAATAAAGGGATTTAAGATCATTAAAGCTGGGCTGTTGCCTGAATGCATTGCATTTCAGCCTATAGTTGTCGTACTGCAATAGGGTGGAGTGTCGTAACTCTGTCTCACTTTGGCTCTGATGTCAGTGCTGTGCGTCTGTGAAGCTCCCAAAGCCTCAGAAATATTTCAAAGGTCCGCAATAAACTGCATCCAAAGGATGACATGTAGTGTGCCCACACTGTCTGGCGTATCATGGTCCTTTATTTGATCTGTATGTTTGCCTGTTTTATTTCCAAAATCCAGCCTGGAATTGTGGACAAAAGTGACTGTTATACTGTACTTATTACAAGCTACAGATAATTAACTCAGCTTTGATATTCCAACATGGGCTAGATTAATTCAGGCCATGACATATCCACCCAGACCGGAATCTACTTTTAATCTTATCTGTGCCGACTTCTAGGCATTTCTATCTGGCAATTAAATGGGCTAAATCTGATGATGATTTTGCCGTTTGTGCTGCGACTCCATGATGGCTTTCTCTTAATATAAAATCTTTCAACCTTATTCTTATTCCATGTCACCCCACGTACGCGATAAAACAGAACGATCAAATCACACACACACACACACACACACACACACACACACACACACACACACACACACACACACACACACAACACACACACACACGCACACGCACACGCACACACTCCCTCCAACGCCCCTTTGAGAATGGGGCCGGGGGGGGGGGATGATGACGCGCGACCCCACCTCCACCTGTGACGGGAATGACGATGATGAAGATGATGGTGGTAGTGGTGGTGATGATGCAGGTAACCATGGCAACAAGCCGCGATTACATGCCGGTCAAAAAAGAGGAAATTCATAATACATTTGTAAACTAGACATGCGTTAATGCGCTCTGCGCACGCACGCACGCGAGAGCGGACGCATTTTCGTCATTATTAGACTTCATCCTGAACAGCTTTAAGGATAATATAGGGTTAGGTTAGTTATCGATCCTGTCTGGCGGATCGATGGAGGGGATGGGTCGAAGAAGGTACGGAACGTTGAACGTTCAACAAGTTCTTATATATTTCTTCTTCGGCTTCTGCCTTATCGCGGCTTGAAATCCACAACATCCAGGGACGTGCAGACATATACATCAACGGGGCCTTCAATTGATTCATCCAGCCCCGTCTGCCCCTTTTTTACCTCAAACAACTGCCCATTCCAGACCACGTGAAGGCAGTATTAATACTCTTGCATGGACTTGGTGAAAATAGATGCCACTTCCCAAACCTTCCACGCCAAGCCATGAGGCAGCATTTAGTCTCCTGAACTCCTCAAATGAAGCATTTTTGTGTTGAACACACACACAAAAAATGGTATGGGGGCGACTTCATCGCCCCCATATGAAGCCGCACCCATACCATTTTCAGTTAGGCCTAGCCTACAGGACTTTTAATTTTATGCGGTTGGTTTAGTGGTGACACAATTGTATAGGGCGTAGCCCTAATGTTTCAAATCATTTTAAATATAAGCACTTTCTGAAAATGTCTGAAATTTGGGTTGTTTTGCATGCCATCATGTTTGGTGGGGCGGTCAGGGCCCCACCAAACATGGCTAGATCCGCCCCTGGCCGTTGTGACCTTGTAGATTTTAGGGACATTAAGCTGTACGGTGGCTCGAAAAGTGCCCCTCTTGCAAAGTCAAATGCCATGCCATGCAGCGGCCCCTCGCCCCCTCTAACGCTCTCTCTGCACGGCCCTGCACCGTACCATCCTTCCAGACGCGCAGCAGCAGCAGCAGCTCAGTGTTTTAACTGCCGACACGTTTTTATTTGGTTTGTTTCTAGTAGGCTAGTACCGACACACAGGATTGGAGGGATTCGTCCATCAGGCGTGTCAGATATTGTTCATTTGGACGGGATTTCATTTCATCATGGGAACAGAACGCGGCGTTACGTACGTCCATATCCTCCTCCTCCCAGAAGACAATGTCACGGCAAAGTGACAGACAGTCCATCGCTATACGGCGACAGAAGTGATTATTAAACCACCTACTGGATTATTGTTTTCCTTCGCGGGGGGATTTTAACATTTCAAACCCTGCGGACTCGTCTATTCTTTAACATTCATCCTGTCTTTTCTCTTAAACCCCACGTTTTCAGCACATCACGCCAGTGTGCGCCTCATGATGAACACGTTCCATGCCCTGATGATGATGATGATGTTGTTGCGTGTGTTTGGACTAGTAGTGGACATTCAGACCACCGTGCACTTTGGCCGCTGCTGCTGCTGCTGATTCCCTGACATATAATGGGGTAAATCAGGTAAACGGGGTCACTCTTTTCCCCCCGGTGTCTTCTATTGTATTCCCTCCCCGGTAGGTACTCTGTGTAGTTATTTGTGCGTCTCGGAGTCTCCGTGCGTATCTGTGTGTATAGTCTACTATAGTGCTGCTGCTGTGCTTGTAATGTGCGTGTCTGTTCCTTATATTGTGCCGGCGGGAGAAAAGAGAACAAGACATCCAGCCAAGTGTCTTGACTTGTCAGTCATTCATTCATCCATCCATCCATCTGCGGGTGAATGTCGCTCTACCCACCACTCTCTGTCTCTCTCTTTCCCTCCATCAATCTCACAATCTCTCTCCCCGGCCATAGACCTCTGTTTCCCCAGCGTTAGACCTCTATTTCTCCGATCATATAGACCTCTGCTTCCCCTGTTTCCCCGGGCATATGGACGTCTGCTCCTCCGGGCATAGACCCTGTTTCCCCGGCGATAGACCTCTGTTTCTCCGGACATAGACCTCTGTTTCCCCGGCGATAGACCTCTGTCTCTCCGGCGACAGACATCTGTCTCTCCGGACATAGACCCCTATTTCCCAGACTAGACCTCTGTCTCTCCGGGCATAGACCCCTGTTTCTCCGGCGATAGACCTCTGTTTCTCCGGACATAGACCTCTGTTTCCCCGGCGATAGACCTCTGTCTCTCCGGCGACAGACATCTGTCTCTCCGGACATAGACCCCTATTTCCCAGACTAGACCTCTGTCTCTCCGGACATAGACTCCCGTTTCTCCGGCGATAGACCTCTGTTTCTCCGGCCATATAGACCTCTGTTTCCCCACGCCATATCATCTCTCTCCCGGGGCCTTAGACCCCTCTCCCTGTGCCCTTCCACGGACCTCTCTCTCTCTCTGTCTCCCCGCCCGGCCAGTCAGGGTCAAACCGAGCCCGTTCCTCCTCCTCTCCTCTGTTCTCCCCCCCACAGTTACATAAGGAGGCCACGCGGCGTGACTGACGGAGTGACTGATAACAGAACAACGGGGTCAGCTAACCCCCATGCCGCGGGGTGAACTGATGGCTCCGAGGAGCAGTCATTAATTATAAGAACTCAGCCATTAAAAAAGGGTGAAAGGGTCATTTTTAGAGAGAGGGAAGGGGAGCGAGAGAGATAGAGACTGGGGGTATTCGGGTGGCCACCAGCAGCAGCATGCCGGCCGTCAGTGCCGGTAGTCGGCCTTGGGGAGGACGAGGAGGAGGTGGAGGAGTAGGAGGAGAGGCGCTACGAGGGAGGAGGAGGAGGCCTCCATCCATCCTCCGTATATATCCCTCCAGAGCAACAGCAGCAGCAGCAGCAGCAACGCTTCAAGGACGCCGGTGAAGGAGATATGAGTCAGAGGATCCTATAGAGAGACACAGAGGGCAAAGGAGAGAGGCAGAGAGAAATCAGAGACCACACACACGCGCGTACGCAAGAAACGTAAAGAAAAGAAAAGTGCAGCGGAGGGTCAAGTCAAGTGCCACTGACTGCCCGCTGGCGTCATCACATGCAGGGAGGAGGAGAGGAGAGACTCTCCTCCTTTGTCCTCTCCTTCCTTTAAAGCCAAGGGCACCATGCGTGCATGCACGCGCGCACCGGGTGTGTCATATCAATGATGATGAGCTGACCGACCGACCGACCGACCGCTGCCGGAGCGACCGTGACGCGACGTGAGCGACCTCACACAAGTCACTCTCTCTACTACGTTGCGCTGACGGTGTAACCTTCCTTTAGACACACACAGAGACAAGCAGTTGGAGAGAGTGAGTCAGAGAGAGTGTGTGTGTGTGAGAGAGAGAAATATACGGTCCGTTTCTGGAGCAACAGCAAACAGCTACAGGTAGGCTATAACAACTGCCTGGCCAGCCTATCTGCTCTGCTCTCCTCTGCGAACTCCCCCAAAATATCTCCTCACTGACTCCACCCTTCCTTCTATCTATACTTCTCTGAATTATTCTCTTCTCTCCTCCTATCCCCACCCTCTTTCCTGTCCACCCTCTTCCCCACACCTGCTCCTCAAAAAAAAAAAAAAAAACCCTCTCCTCTCTCTAAATATTCTCTTCCAGCCACTCTTTTTCCCGCCTCCCCTCTCCCCTCTCCTGTGGGGTGTGAGATGGATGGAGTTCTGGGTGGTGGAGCAGCAACAGTAGTAATAGGAAGTGGTGGTGGTGTTGTCTCTACTCCCAGTGGCAGCACTGGCAGCCTGTCCAGACGTGGTGGTGGGAGCAGCAGCACCACGACGCCAGCAGCAACAGTAGTAATAGGAAGTGGTGGTGGTGTTGTCTCTACTCCCAGTGGCAGCACTGGCAGCCTGTCCAGACGCGGTGGTGGGAGCAGCAGCACCACGACGCCAGCAGCAACAGGAGGCGAGTCCAACAGCTACAAGCGGCGCAGCAAAGGCAGCCTCCCGTCCCCGTCGGGTTACCGCCTGTCCCAGGTCTCGCTGGGGGACGGGGGAGCGGGGGAGACCAACAACAACAAGGCGTGGGGCGGAGGGTCCGAGCCCACCACCACCACCACAACCACGACAATCATGTCCGCCCGTCGCCGCCTTTCCATCATGAGCTCCTCCTCCCCGACGGCCCGGGGCGGGGGCGGGGGCGTGGTCGGGGGCGGGGACTTCCGGAGCTCGGCGGGAGCCACGCCCACCACGCCCATCCCGCTGCCGCCCCCGCGCTCGGTGGGCTTCGCCTCGTCGTCCCCGTCGGCGACCGTTCACCCCCAGCACCCGCCCCGGCCCGCCCTGGCCTCCACCTCCTCGTCCGTGGTGGTGGTGGCCTGCACTGGCGGAGGTGGAGGTGGAGGAGCCGAGACCACTACCACCACCACCACCAGTACCACGGCGGCTGGGACCCCCGAGATGGGCGGAGGAGGAGGAGGTGGAGGTGGAGGACTTGGGGGTATGGGTTTGTTCGGGATGGGAGGCCTGCAGGACGGTGGGGAGGACTACAGCTACTCCAACCAGAGCACCTTCATCCAGAGGCAGTTCGGCGCCATGCTGCAGCCGGGCGTCAACAAGTTCAGCCTGCGCATGTTCGGCTCGCACAAGGCCGTGGCCCTGGAGCAGGAGAGGCTGAAGTCTGCCGGCGCCTGGATCATACACCCCTACAGCGACTTCAGGTAGGAAATACCTGTACACATGCATGCAAACACACCTGCCTGATCTCACATGACAGTGGTTTTCAACCAGTGGTCCTTGAGAGGGTTCCACTTCCAAGAGTTACATCTGGTTGGTTAACCAGATGTAACTCTTTGAGAGTTTACACTCTTTGAGAGTTACATTCTTTGAGAGTTTACACTCTCAAGAGTTAAAATATTCACCATCTGAATTAGCCCCAAGTCTACACAACTAGAGAATGTAGAAGATTAATTAATGGTCATTTTGGTCCTTAGGCTGTTTTAGTTTCCCAAATCCAGCCTGGAATGGTGGACCAAAGCAAAAGAAATCTTTAGTTTAGGGGTTTGTGGGACTACTGTAAAATGTTCTCAAATGGTGGTTTGTGGCTTAAAGGCTGAATAAATAGTGGGCCCTGGTATCAAAAAGGTTGAAAACCACTGTGATATGGTATGAATTGACATCATGCATTACTGCTGTTTGACGGAGGCGTGGCTTTCACAAACCCGGAAGTGCAATAGACCTTTCCAGTGATGTAAATATACCTGGACTCTATTGAAAGTCCAGGGATGCTGGGAGGGTCTTTTAGATGAGTCCGAGGAACATTTTATGAGGCTCACTTCAGCAGCGTTCAGCAGGACTCATATTTTGTCAGTTTTACAAATTGCCACATTTAACTCCCATTTCATTGTATATGGTTATATTGTGGTTGCAGTATATTCATGTGTGTAGCGGAGGTGGACAAAATTTCAA
>CM076967.1:6382849-6442849 GCA_039105355.1 Benthosema pterotum
TGGCTCAAATGCTGAATAAATAGTGGGCCCTGGGATCAAAAAGGTTGAAAACCACTGCACTAGACTAGCAAGAAGGTGTAGCTCTGGCCACCTGCAGAGTAGCAGCCGGCAGGGTAGAACACAATTCTCGCTTCCAGTTCTGACTCATTCCTGGACCATTTCAATTTCAGTGGAAAAAAACTCAAACTCTGGTGGGGAAAACGCAGGGGCGGATGTAACATTTCCCAATTAGGGGGGGGGGGGGGGCAGGAGAAAATGGTATGGGTACCCATACCGTTTTTGGTTACAGGACTTTTATTAGTCAAGTAAAGCATCAATAATAACATCAGTTGAATTGAAGTTGTGATGAAGCCGCACCCATGCCATTTTTGGTTACAGGACTTTTATTAGTCAAGTAAAGCATCAATAATAACATCAGTTGAATTGAAGTTGCGATGAAGCCGCACCCATGCCATTTTTGGTTACAGGACTTTTATTAGTCAAGTAAAGCATCAATAATAACATCAGTTGTTGTTGAAGTTGCAACAGACACGCAGCATGCATAAAGCTAAAGGTCTGACTCAGAGAGTTTTCTGTTTTCAATGATGAAATGCTGTTGGCTTAGTGGTGACACAACTGTAGTTAGTAGCACAAGTAGAGTTTCAAATCATTTTAAATATAGGCAGTAGGCACTTTAATTGGAAACATCTTGGGTTGTTTTGCATGGCGTCGTGTTTGGTGGGGCAGACTGGGCATTTAGGGGGGGCATTGCCCCCCTCCATGCCCATGCCTAGATCCGCCCCTGGGAAAACGGCCTTCATTTTATGTTGACTTCAGTCAGAGGTGGTTCTGCATCCCACCCAGTGTGCAGCTGTTCTATTTTAGCTTTCATGTTCACCTGGTTGACTTTAGGTGTGGAATTGCTTCTTCTTTTTCTTCTTCACTAGGAAAAAAACTACCCTCACACCATGTCTATTTCTCAGATCCTATATTTAGAAACCGTGGTGGACAATTGGACCAGTGTTGGGCAGTAAGTAAGTAAATATTACATATTGCTGTAATACTATTACTTTTTTTTCCAGCAAAAGTAAAGTAAAGACAATACTCTGACAAAATAAGTAAATATGTGTAATAAGTAATATGTTACTCTGCCAAAACACGCCTCATTACTTGTGTGTAATGCACACAACAAATAGAACGGATTTACAAGCTATCAACAGATGACAACAGAGATGTGCAGTAGTTTGTAGATCCTAATCCACTACAGCATCACAGTTGTCACAAATTTTCACTAAACAGGTTGTGTTTAACATCTCTATTCCTCTGCGGGTGGGAGGGGGGAGTTGGGGAAGTAATATTGTAATATGTAATCTATTATTCTTTGGTTCTAGTAATAAGTAAAGTAATATTACTTTTTCTAATGGGTCATAAGTAAAGTAAAGATATTACTCTCCTAAGTAATATTGCCCAACACTGATTTGTACCCCACAAAGACGGCTGACAATTATTACATCCACAGTTCCACACCGTTCTCTATACCAGGCATTATTACATGTTTTATTTATGGATGTGGTGTACAAGGCCACATGTCCTTAACTAATAAATCAGCAATAATCCGTCTTGCCATGCCTTGCCATGTGCTTGCCCTTGTACAGGCACTGTAGCAGCCATTTATTACAATATGATAATGAGACAGGGATTCAGTGCCTGGATTATGGGTTCGGGGATCAGAGAGAGAGAGACGGAAATACTTATCATCTGGCTTTAACTGCATACATTACCCTCATCAACAATACTGCTAATGTGAATGAGAGGATGATGAATAACCCAGGACGGAGCAGGGCTCATTAACATGTACATGCTACAGGGACGGAATGTGTCATTATCTTTAATGTCAATGTTTTAACACTTTACCTTCTAATGAGTTACCCGAGTAGACTTAATCGTAGAACAGCTTCCCTTCCGGTAACGAGATACCCGAGAAGTGTTTGGATTGTTTAATCCACGTTTTTAAATCCGCTGTGTTGTTGAATGTGATCCTCGCTATGGAGTAATTTCCAACAGTACCACAAGCGATTACACCATCTTAAGATGGATTTTCATGACAAACACCTCAACACTCGGTGCAATGGCTGTTCAAAGGTAACGTTAAACGTCGCTGGGAGGCAAGAAATACCGAAAACAGGAACCATTCATGGCTCTTTTTTTGGACAGCATTTAAAGGGATATTTCACTTTCCAAGAACACTTTTGTCATTGTCATACTCTAGCTCATGTGAACACCCTAGACAGTTTTTACATTACGGTTTTTACATTACTGTTTTTTCATTTACTGTTTTCATTTATTTTTGTTTTATTCTTTTGTCCCCACCACCGTGGTACCGAGGCCGTTACATTTTCCCAAACAATATTTTAAGTTTTATTTTAATAAGTAAATGGAAACTGTAAAAGAAATTTCACAGCCCTCTCGTGTATTAGGAGGACAATATCAGTCACCAGAACAAGATGGGTTGTTTTCGTTATATGTTATATAACGAAATGAATATCAAATATCGTTGTATGTTATATATGAATATCAAATATCTAATCTAAATGCTGAATCAAGTAACTTATAATTAAATTGTAAGTAGACAATGAAATGACATTTTTTATGTGAAATATCCCTTTAAATGTTTTTATTTTTGAACACCCAATTACTGAATGTCAAAGTCACCATTTTTTATGTTTTTACACACCATTAAAATGCTCTCGTCCTGATTTATCAGAGCCAATTACTAAATGTCACGTCTCCTGCAGGTTTTCTCCAGAAAGTGTACGACATTTACTAGTGTCATAGCACTAGTACTGGTTTCAAATGTTTCATTTGCATGAAGCCTTCATAACGCAGGAGAGTGTTCAAGTAGATTCCATTTATTTATACTCTCAGAGTTACAGAATTAACAGATGGCATTCAGGACTATTTGTGCTCATTATGGTCTACTCATTGTTTTTGTCAGTCACTGGCAATTTTAGGGAATTTTGACATCATTTGAGACAGCAGGGCCAGATGTAACCTTTCCCAATTGGGGGAGCAGGTGAAAATGGTATGGGTGCGTCTTCCTCACCGATGAAGCCGCCCCCATACCATTTCCGGGTACAGGACTTTAGGTTACAGGATGTTAGGCAAGTAAAACATCAATAATAACATCAGTTGTTGTTGAAGTTGCAACAGACACACAGCATGCATAAAGCTAAAGGTTTGACTCAGAGAGTTCTCTGTTTTCAATGATGAAATGCTGTTGGTTTAGTGGTGACACAACTGTAGTTAGTTAGTATTTGTGTTTCAAATAATTTTAAATATAGTGTAAGCACTTTAATTTGAAATATCTTTGCGAAATCTGCGTTGTTTGCATGACATCATATTTGGAGGTGCAGTTCGAGATACACCAACAGATACACCAACAGATACACCAACAGATACACCAACAAAAAACCTTCAGAGAGCCAACAGCACTGAGTAAAACAATCCCCCCCGAAAATATAGTTTCTGTCACACATCTAGGAGCAACGATCTGCATTCATAGATTTTCCTAGAAGCTTTTAATCCCAGAATTATGAATTAATCCCAGAGGGATAATCGTCAGGTAAACGAAATGTGTCTCCGCCTTTGTTTTCTAAACCTGGGTGATTATTGTTTTAGCATACTAGGTCACCAACACCACTGCGTTATTAGTATTATTATCCAGCTTACATGCAGTCTAAAAGGCATCACGCGTGTTTGATGCCTGGCGTTGTTGTGTGTGTGTGTGTGTGTGTGTGTGTGTGTGTGTGTGTGTGTGTGTGTGTGTGTGTGTGTGTGTGCGTGTGCGTGTGCGTGCGTGCGTTTTTGCGTTTGTGTGCGTGTGTGTGTGTGTGTGTGTGTGTGTGTGTGTGTGTGTGTGTGTGTGTGTACATGCAGCCGCTTGCGTGTGTGTTTTCTGTTGTGTTTTGGGGTTCTCCGATAGAAGGGACCCTCTATGGCAGGCCTTTTCAACCTATTTTGTCCCAACTGCCAAAGTTTAGGAGAAATTTAGGAGAAATAACTGGCAAAATTTGTGGTCAAAACATTTTCGAAATGTGTAGATTCTTGAAAACTAGGTAATTCAGATGTTTAAATATAAATTAACTCGTAAAGCATAAAATAAATGAAAACTGTAAATGAAATTCCATGGCCCTCTCACCCTCTCCATGGCCCTCTCACGGAGGACAATATCAGTCCTCCTAATATGTCCTCCTATCAGAGTTTTAAGTTATAATGGGTTTGTATAGGAAGGATGTTGGGGCAGCTAAAATGAACCTCAAATATCTAAATACTGAATGGAGTAACTTATAAACTGTCTGGTGTGTTCACATGAGACGATAGAGACCATAAAATTACAAAACGTGAAATATCCCTTTAACGTCGTGCCCAGAATGCCTAATGAAAAAAACCTGGTTGCAATGACTAATCAATCATGACGTAGACGGGCAAATCGACCAATGACAAAGCTTCTAGGGACAACCTGTGGACGCAGATTGCGAGTCCTAGACAGACACAGTGAGAGACTAAACTCTTTTGGGAGCGTCTTACTCATTGCTGGCTGCCTGAATACCAAAAAAAGAATATAGTCTGCTTGCCAGCTCATAGTGCCCCACTGTGTACCCAGACATGGTTTATTTTAGTAATGTTGAGTAGGGAACCGCAGCATGTAGAAAACTGACAGATATACTTGCACGGGCGTCGTGGCCATCGGGAGCACCGGGACTTTTCCCGGTGGCCCGCGCCACTTAGTGGCCTGGACGGGGTACAAAAAAAAATTTTTTTCTTTGAAACGTCCAGGGCAGGCCAGAGCGGCAGCCCCAGGCCATCCCAGGCCAGGCAAACTAGTGTTTCTTTCTCCTTCCAAAAATAAAAGGTGTCCTAGTACTACAGAGTTTAGTTGAGCAGTGTAAGTGACTGGTGTAACCTGATATCTTGCACCTGCATGATGCGCCGGACCGGAGAGAGCGAGTCAGTTAGAGGCAGCGCTACGCAGCTCCCAGCTGCCCAGCTGGCCTGGGATCAGTGGGGGACACCCCCCTGCCTGTCGCTTAGAGCATAGACAGAGATAGTTACGCAAACTCGGTTCACTTCATGGGGCCAGTCCAATGGAGGCTGTTCTATATAGACTTCTATTGAAAAAGGGGACAAGGTCGTCATTCAGGCTGCATGATCAGCGCCCGAGTTTCTGACCCCTCAATGTCAGTTCTATTAGATGGCTCTGCCTCTGCTGCAGAAGCATGCCTGTCGCGTGTCGAGTGAGGAGGAGGAGGAGGAGGAGAGCGAGAGCTAGAAAGTTATCAAAAAAGTAAACAACGGATAATGGATAAGAAAAAGAGGAAAGGTGGGCCTGAACGAGAGAGGGACAAGAGGAGAAAGGCCCTTGAAGAAGAAGGGGCAAAATGTTATAAATTAACCGAAATGTTTGGCAGCCTCCCTCCTCTCCCCCAAAGCCAGCCGTAGTTATCTGACAAAGACGTGCAACCCCCATCAACAAGTAAGTAGTAGTAGTAACCACAACACACACTGCTGCGAAGTGAGAGCTGAGAGGATAACAGACTATATTAAAACCAATGGAAAATATTGTTTTTTCGGGGACATACAGTATGTGCTCATTTCAGATTTGATAAATGGGCTGCCTATAGTAGGCCTACGAAAATGAATTGCATCTTAATGCATGTTTTGTATGTTCTTGTGTGTGTGGTGGCCAGTGTTGCCAACTGCCAAAATCCAAAATGCACTAGTGGCACTTCAGAATGTATTAGAATGCGCTAGATGCTTGCCTGGAAGGTGTGTAGACTTGGGATAATTCACATGAGATATATTTTTAATTTTTGAGAGTGTAAAAATGAAACCAAATGGACCCTTGCGGGTCCATTTGGTTTCATTTTGTATGCTTTTGGTGGTGTGCACCCAGGCAAGAGGTCCAATTTAACCAAAGCACTTCCACTTGTTTTTTTTTGCTTCTAAGGGAAACCTCAACCTGACTCTGATATGCAGTACCTAGACATAGACCTGCCTTTAGGCAGGTATATAGGCAGGTATATATGTTGTAGTCAGATGCCAGTGTGAGCAACTGATCAGTCTGTTATTTTTATTATTATCATCACTATTGCTATTTTCTTGTTATTATAGTATTACTATTACTGTTATTGTTGCACACCATCTGCTTGTCTGTGTATTTTTGGTGGTGTGCACCCAGACAAGGAGGTCCAATTTAACCAAAGCACTTCTACTTGTTTTTTTGCTTGACTCTGCATGACTCTGATATGCAGTACCTTTTTTAGATATCCAGTGCCTTTAGGCAGGTCTAGGCAGGTGTCCAGGGCTTCTTTGGTCTAATGTTGTCCAATGTAGAAGCTTATTTTGTGCCTCTTATAAAGGATATAATATTTATCTAGAATCGCCATTTAGTGACGAACAATGGTAATGCACAGGTCCGTTTGAAAATAAACCTTTAAAGGAGTAGCCTTTAAAGGTTTGGGGGTTGGGGGTTGTGGCCTGGCAAAAGGCAAAGTCCAGATGGCCTGGCCAAGCCCACTCCGCCCCTGGATATACTTGCATATGTTGAGCAATATTCACAATTGGCATGATATGTGTCGTGACCATACCACTAACATACTTGTCCCCAAAATCCTATGGGAATCCTATAAGAAAATCCTATAGGATTTTCTCATAAAATTCCAAAATCTGATAGGGCTTCCTATTCCTATTGGAAATCCAATAAGATTTGTTCCAAAATCTGAAATCGGATTTTTCTATTGGACTTTTCTAAAAATCAATCAGGATTTTTTTGACTAGGGACTGTACTAGTGTATGGACTGTATGGAGTGTACACACTCCATAATTTGGGTTTGCCTGACCCAGAGGCTCAATATGGCAGTTAACATTCAGATCATCTACGCGTTTCACCGGCGCAGCCAAGCCGGTGAATCGGGTAAATCTGAAATGATCTCAGAAACGTGTTGTCATCCCCAGCCTTCCCCTGCTGCGCTACATCACATCATTTGGAGTGACGGCTCCAAATCATGAAAGGTTGGCTCCTACTTGAGGGCCAGTCTGCTCCTTATGTTAAAGGGATATTCCACTTTCAAAAAAAACTTTTGGTCATTTTATGGTCGACTCATGTGAACACACCAGACAGTTTATAAG
This sequence comes from Benthosema pterotum, assembly GCA_039105355.1. Lineage (NCBI taxonomy): Eukaryota > Metazoa > Chordata > Actinopteri > Myctophiformes > Myctophidae > Benthosema > Benthosema pterotum. The sequence continues at coordinate 6,390,017 of CM076967.1, forward strand.
TTATTCCATTCAGTATTTAGATATTTCATGTTCATTCTAGCATATCCGCCTACTTCCTCGAAAAAACCCATTGTAAATTAAAACTACATTTTAACCATGACAGTTTATTTGAAAACAACCCATCTTTTATCTGGTGACTGATATTGTCCTCCTAATACGGGAGAAGGCCGCGGAATTTCATTTAAAGTTTTCATTTATTTTTAAAATGTTGTTTTATTCATTTGTGTGGGCTTGCCGAAATATAGAGCCGTCTACATTTTCCAAATTTTTTGCATAATGTGGACAAAAATTAAAGCCTGGGTGTCGACCCTACCATCCTACGCGTTTTTCTCCAACATACTGTAATACTTTCTTTTGTGAAAAGCACGGTTTCTTTACATCCTTATAGTGGTTTTTGACTGCATGCCGGGCAAAATGGACTAATAGTGTTAATGAATGTTGACATATTGTTGCTCATAGCAGCTTTCAGTGTTGGTCTTTAACGTCACAAGGCTCCATGTTCAGTAAGAACCATCACAGACAGACAGACAGTATTCAGGTTCTGACGTCATCACATAGTCCAGTCTGGTGTCCTCACCGTGGTGGACAAAGCAATCAACATTGTCCTGTGGGTTCCCAGATTGCAGTGTGTGAGTCACTACGGCGACAAGTCCAGGAATACTGCAGTTCTTCACACAGAGGTTACTGACATCAGAGACCAGTCTGTCCACACACACACACACACACACACACACACACACACACACACACACACACACACACACACACACACACACACACACACACACACACACACACACACACGGATCGTGACAAATCATGACCACAAACACATTTTCTTTTGGGAAAAGTCTGAGGATAACTAATGGGGAATTTACTTGTGGGCCGTGGGCAAGGTCATGAAAGGGATGAGACCAGACCAAATCAACTGTTGGCAAAAAAATGCAGATAGGTCAGGAATAGCTCAATTGTATAAGCATTTCTCATGCCAGAAAACTGGGGTGGCCAATCGGGACACAGTTTTCAAATTTGTTTGCACATTTACATATTTCTCTTCCAATGTAATTGGTTTTACCAATGTCATTACGTTAATATGGGGAGCCCTGGATTGCCTCCCAGTCACCCACAGTGGCAGACGTCGTGGATCATCTAACTGCCACAACAGAACAGTTGCCCATAAAAAACAGGACACATCCATTCAGTTTAATTGTAACAATGTAAGATTTTCGAGCATAAATGCAAATTTTTAATGCTGCATTTAGTTATAAATAGCGCAAATGTCTGACGCGTCGGCTTCTAAATGTTGTCAACTGCAAATGACGTCATGGGAAGACAGATTCACTGAACTTCAGTGATTTGTTGAGAGAAAATCAAAATCGAGTACACAGGGGGGCAATCTCAAACTCTTGAGTCTAACAATCAGGCGAATGCACTGATTCAGTGTTCTGCTTCCACACCAGTGCCTTGTGGTGGTCTCACGTCCAAAAATGGAGAGACACCCTGTCAGTGGTGTCATCAGCGTCCAGCAGTGATCCGATGGGACAGCCGTGTCCTTGGCCTTGAGGCGTGGTGAATCCACAGCACTCTGTCCAGTTTGGACACGACATTATGATGTCTCTGTATGATGTCTCTGATGGCAGCTCAACAGTCAGACGAACACATCAAATACACGAATAGAATCACTTTAAAGCAGTGGTTTTCATCCTTTTTGATGCCAGGGCCCACTGTTTATTCAGCATTTTAGCCACAGATCACCATTTGAGGACATTTTAGACACACAGACCCCCAAAACTAAAGATTTCTTTTGGTTTTGTCCACAATTCCAGGCTGGATTTGGGAAACCGAACAGTCAAACTTATAGATCAAACTGACCATTAATCTTCTACATTCTCTAGTTGTATAGACTTGGGGCTAATTTAGACACACAGATGATGAATTGAACTCTTTGGATTCATGTTTACGCTTTCAAGAGTTACATCCGGTTATCCAACTGTTGAAAAACCCTGACTGAAAAACCCTGATTTAAAGGTATAGCAAGTGATTTCACTGAATTCAGATATTGATATTTCTTTCTTCTATTTTGGCTAATCCTCCCTACCATAGAGTGTGGTGACCATATAAGGAGTTCCTCCCTGGCCCCAGTGATCCCCTGGGGTCAAAAAACCCTAGTTTCAGTTTAGGGCTTTGGGAGAAAAGCCTTTCATCCAATCAGGATGGGGGGGGGGGGTCTCTCCAATAAGGATCCCGGCACCTTCCGGAGAGAATACTCATGGCAATACTCCTACTACTACTACTGGGATCTCTTAATGACGTTACTGTTAGCGCCAGCCAATCGGAGTCCACCGACAGACAGTCGGGGTCCGCGAACCGCATTACTTGTAGTAAAAACGGACCAGTAAATGTCACTGTGCGTACTTAATGGCGTCACAACTCAAGATCACAACTATAAAAGTGAGCCAGGTCCAATTCCCAAGCAAAAGGAGTTCATAGGCTTATCACATCGACATACCGGTACATCGATTAGTCCCAGCAGTGTTGGTGCAACAAGACCCCAAAGGGAAGGATCTTCTATCATCATGGCTCTGAGCACCGCCGGCAGGGTATCCAAACGGATCCTCTTCGTCCTCAATGGCGTGCTGCTTCTGGCGGGGGTCACCATGCTGTTCCTGGGCGTGGGGCTGAGGCTCAACCCCGGGGTGGGCCTCCTGTCCGACGACGTACGCGGGCTGTTCACCGCCGGCGTGGAGACGCTGATCGTTCTGGGCTCGGTGCTGCTGGCCGCGGCCGCCTTCGGGACGTTCAGCGCCCGGAGGGAGAACCGACGGGGTCTGGGCGTCTACGCCGCCTTCATGGCGCTCCTGGCCGGCGTCTCGCTGGCGTTCGGCATGCTCACACACTACGAGAGGGAAGCAGACAAGGAGACTCTGTCGGGGTTCTACGGCGCCGTGTACGGCCTGTACAGGTCCGGCGGGGAGAAAGACCCGGCCGTCACCCTCGCTCTGGCCATCTTCCACCGGACTTTCCGTTGTTGCGGGGAGGTGGGCGGGCTTTTGGAATCGGAGGAGTTCCGACAGGAGACTTGTCTCGAACCGAGTGGTGGCGGCGGCGACAGTGGTTCTGCTTGGGCGGCGGTGCCCGCCTGCTCCGTGGGCATTGCGCACGCCGTCGACACCGAGGCGTTAGCGGTCATCTGCATCATCCCCGTGGCGGAAAGTGTGGCACTAGCGGCGATGTATTTCGCTGTCCTGCTGCTCATCGAGATCAAGAAGAGTCGGTGCAGGAAGATGGAATGGTAGTCCGGTAGACTGCACCCGCTTGGACCATTATCAATCGACAATTTCCAGGAGGCTGCTTATTATCAACAAGGCATGTTGTCTGGGAGCCGACAGACAACATTGCATTGATAAGACGAAAATCCGGAAATCCTCCATCACTGTTGCCGGTTGGCCGCCTTGTTTAAAGCCCTGTGTCAGCATGGCGATGTGCTTAGGGTTAGGGTTGGAGGAGGCCAGTGTATTGACCAAAACGATTGCAGTAAAGTAGACAATTTTTTTTCAAATTTCAGGTGATGTCACTTTTCAACTTTCTGACGTAACTTTCCGAAAAGTTTGCAAGTTCGAGAGAGTATGGACAGGCCTTTATCCTTTGATAATGGTCAAATCGGCTGCAGACTGACGGCGCGTCACAGGTATCACAATGACCTTTGTCACGTCCTGCCCCACTTCTCTCTAGAGCCCGTCCTATGCTGTAGTAGGAACCAACACCACTACACCACCATTATGGTTTTAACAATGCCCCCCTAAACGCCCTGACTGCCCCACCAAATATGATGACATGCAAAACGCAAGGATATTTCAAATTAAAGTGCTTATATATAAAATGATTTGAAACACTACTATTGCTACTAACTACAGCTGTGTCACCACTAAACCAACAGCATTTCATCATTGAAAACAGAAAACTCCCTGAGTCAGACCTTTAGCTTTATGCATGCTGCGTGTCTGTTGCAACTTCAACAACTGATGTTTCTTTTTTGCAACCTATATAGATTCTGTGTTTTTTGATGCTTTACTTGACTAATAAAAGTCCTGTAACCGAAAATGGTATGGGGGCGACTTCATCGCCCGCATCGCAAAGTGATGAAACCGCTCCCAACCTTCACATCCCATCACACAGGACGGAGATTTGAATGGCACTAATTTGTGCTGCTGGTTGAAATATTCTGCACACTTTCATAGTTCTGTTTTTAGGGTCCAGCATTAGTTCATAGAAGCTGAGTTTGATATGTCGGGAACAGTGTTGGGCAGTAACTAATTTTAGATTACATATTACTGTAATATTATTACTTTTGCTCCAAAAAGTAAAGTAACGAGATTACTCTGCAAAAATGGGTAATAAGTAACGCATTACTTTGCAAGTAACGCCAAGTTACTTTTTTTGTTGCATTCAAAAATAGAACAGATTTACAAGCTATCGACGGGTACTGTAACAACAGAGATGTGCACTAGATTGTAGATCTAGTCCACATGCTGCATCCTGCGTTATGTACATTACAAATCGCTTGCTGCTTTATTTTGTATTTTATTTTTAAATACAAGACCTCAACTGTCTTTGAAAACAATTGTGAAAAAGTAAAAGGTCAAAGACACAGATTTTGTTGGCTTTTTTTTCAGGTGCAGTTTGTGGGATTGGAGACTATTATTATTCCAATAAATTGGATTCAGTTCTAAAAAAAGCTCGCTAAACAGATTATGTTGTACATCTCTATTTTTTCAATGGCTTGGGAACTTGGGAAAGTAATAACGTAATATGTAATATATTACTCTTCAATTCCAGTAATAAGTAAAGTAATGATATTACTTTGTCTAAGGGGTAACGAGTAAAGTAAAGAAGTTACTTTTCTAAGTAATATTGACCAACACTGGTCGGGAAAGTTATGCAGTGGCCATGCCATTCAGGACCTGCCATTTCCCCCTCACTTCTTGCTCTGTTGAGTTGAGCCGTGAGCGGAATCATTATTTTCCAGTTGCACGTCATCAGCATCAGCCACTTAATTCTCTGATTGATGCCAATTAAATTAATGGCACTCCCAAGGACCAGCTGTTTTGATGTCTTCGTGGAGAGACAGGCGTCAGGCGTCAAGTTGTCTTTTTCTGCAGATTAACAGTTTTCGTGCCGTGGAAATGGATCTACGTCACCCGTTATCATTATGATTTACAGTAACAATTGATGCCGCTGACGTTGAGCTACGCGTTTGGTCGTTACTTACCGGCGCCGGTTTGATACGATCCCCATGCTAACAGCAGCTAGCAGCGACCGCATCCACCATTGATAGACCATAATAAGGGACGGACCAACCCGGAACCAAAAGTGTGTGTCCGTCAACTAACTTGTCCGTCGGGAAACATGGACCAAAATATGACTTTTAATGAAAATCGCTGGCACTGGCGACCTCCAAAAATATGAAAAAGGGCTGGCACTGAGAGAGTTTTAATAAGAGGATGTACTGTGAAAATTATAATATAAATTATACAAATCGCTGTAATATTTTGTGTGCATGTGTGTGTAAGGGGAGATTGCCACACATTTTCAAGATTTTTTTTTCTGGGAGTGTACAAATGGAACCAAATGAACCCTGTCCTATTTGTACAGAAGACAAATCGGCTACTGTTTTTTTTTCTTTCATACCTACGTCCACACAACATTTCAGCTACATCATTTCATAGTCAAATGAAATGTGTGAAATTCCCCATTTAATCTAAGTTACAGCAAAAAGTATTTTGTAGAGAGCGTACAAATGGAACCAAATGAACCCTGTCCTATTTGTACAGAAGACAAATCGGCTACTGTTTTTTTTTTCTTTCATACCTACGTCCACACAACATTTCAGCTATATTATTACATAGTCAAATGAAATGTGTGAAATTCCCCATTTAATCTAAGTTACAGCAAAAAGTATTTTATGTTCAGGCGTTACTTGTAAAAGTGTTATAGGCCCAACTCTGTGAGAGAGTAGTGTTTGTCCTTGTGAAAATCACAAGAACTGTCCGACCAACCGATGGCCATCACGATCAGAGGTGTGAGTGGCCAAACGGCCCCAAGGGACTCAGAGGCTCTCTCTCTCCCAGCTTCAAAACTCAGACATGGTCATAAAGGGTGTGGCCCAGGGAGCCTGCCAGTGTTGTTTGTTTGAGAATATTTTGTCTTAGTCTTAGTCTTACTTAGTCTTTTGAGTAACACATATTTCGTCTTTTAGTCCCATTTAGTCTTCTAAAATTCATTTTTTTAGTCTTAGTCTAGTCGACGAAATATCAACGTCGATTTAGTCTTAGTCTCAGTCTTAGTCTTTTTTTAGTCTTAGTCTTTCAGTCTTAGTCTTAGTAGTTAGTCTTACATACAAATGCAGTGTAGGTTTATATACGTTATACAGATTTATAGTTTGATGTCTCGTTTTATTTCTTTGTATAAAATGACTGCATTAGTAATAAGTCCCTTTCCTGAAAAGGTATGCAATCTATACTGCAGATATGTTCACATAATTAAAAAGAACGAAAAAAATAAGTTAAAAATATTTCCTATTTCCATTAGTTTAGGTTATGATTTAGTCTTCGTCTTAGTCTTAGTCTTTTGAAAACACACATCTTTTAGTCCCAATTAGTCTTTTGAAATTATTTTTTTTTTAGTCTAGTCTTAGTCGACTAAATATCAAAAACCTTAGTCGACTTAGTCTTTAGTCTTAGTCGACAAAAACAACACTGGAGCCTGCCCCACCAAACATGACGGCATCCAACCCAACCCAAGATATTTCAGATTTAAAATGCTTATAATTAAAATGATTTGCAACACTTTTACTGATACTAACTAACTACAGCTGTGGCACCACTAAACCAACAGCATTTCATCATTGAAAACAGAAAACTCTCTGAGTCAGACCTTTAGCTTTATGCATGCTGCGTGTCTCTTGCAACTTTAACAACTATAGTATTTATGCTTAATTGCCTAATAAATGTCATGTAACCGAAAATGGTATGGGGGCGGCTTGAAGCGGTCAGTTTTTGGACGGCAGATGAGCTGATCTGATTTGATCTCACCAACGTGTCGTCATCCCTTGCCCCTCCCCCTACCTACCGCCCCTCCACTGCTGTGCTACCTCACATCATTTGGAGCCACGCCCACCCCGTAAGGTTGACTCCTCCCTCTAGGCCACTGTGGCTAACAAATTAGTCCAGGCTCTGTTTTCGCGCAAGGCGGATGAAAATGAAAGCCTGGGTGTATATAAGGGGTGTACAATAGCACAGATTTGTTCATGAAATAAAATAACATGGTTGAAACATGGAGATGGTTTCTGCCTGATAGCTACAAGAGATGTAGAGAGAGCTATTTTACACTTAAGGTAAAGTGTTAAATTGCTCTCTATGCCAATATAGCAATCATGGCATAGACCAGAGTGTTTCGTTCTGGATCAGAGGGCGGTCTCTTTGCCCACTCCACCGACAGAAAATACATTTGTACATTTTCAGGTTGAGAAAACCAATTTTCCGCAATTCAGGAGAGAGAGAGAGAGAGAGAGAGAGAGAGAGAGAGAGAGAGAGAGAGAGAGAGAGAGAGAGAGAGAGAGAGAGTTGTGGATGCAGGTCTGAACAGGTGAAATTGGAAGTGATGAAAAACAAAACAAAAAAAAAATGAGATGGAAGTGGAAGTTTATAAATGATCTTTTGCGCCTGGCAGAATGAGGCCACCACCATGCAGGGGCGTTTTGCCATTAGGCAGACTAGGCAGTTGCCTAGGGTGCCATGGGGGGGGGGGGGGGGGGGGGGCACAGGGGCGACTACCAGACATGCTTTAAAAGGATCCCTGACTAATAAGATAACCATCGCTCAAAACATCATACTTTCCCTATATAACTAAAATAAACAAATAAAAAACACCAATGACATCTTATTTCTTCCATAAATAGAGAATATTTCACTCAACAGGAACTGCTCAACAGGATGATGATGTCACGTGTGATTTAGCTCTACGGAATATATGGATGAACATGCTCACGTGACATCATCATCCTGCGACCGGAGCACCTCCTATTGAGTGAAAGATTCTCTATTTATGAAAGAAAAGTATTGAAGTTGTTTTATCTGCATGTTGTAGTTAGGGTTACAAGGCAAGTATAGTGTTTTAAGGCATATGTGTCTTATTAGCCAGGGATCCATTTAAAAGGATCCCAAGCTAATAAGCCCCATATGGATATATACATTATACTGTCCTAACCAGAATGGAACATTTACAACACACATAATTGTTCTTTAGTTTAAAAATAGTTCATAATTTTATCCCTTGGGGGGCACCATTTTACTGTGCCTGTCATAGGAGATTTTCCCTGGAGCCCCCCCTTACCAAATGGACCCTTACGGGTCCATTTGGTAAGGGGGGGCTCCAGGGAAAATGTTGCCTGGGGCTCCAAATTGCTTAGAAACACCACTGCCACCATGGAACAAGGAAGGAGACAAATCTAATGTTTTAAAGGACAGCTTTAGTTTATTTTTCATCCAAGGTTCATGTTTTAGGTTGTCAGAGAAAGTGAAAGGTGAGGGGTAATCTTTTTTGTTTGCAGCTTCAGTTTGTTTTGTAGCGATTTGTAGCGATTTTGTAGCGAAAATGAAAGCCTGGATGTCGAGGCTAGCAGACAGTCTGCAGAGGTAGAGTATAGTATATTAGGTGGCTGAACTTCAGCGCCTGCCACAGGACCAGAGAACTGTGTGTGTGTGTGGACCTTGACGGTGCGCCTACTTCGTTGCCATTTTTTGGGGTCCAAGATTCTTTTCTCCTCCTCCTGTCTGCCGCTGATATTCACAAACAACCACAACACGCAGGAAACAAACAGAAGAAGCAGACACACTTAGAGAGTGTTATTTATGTTGTCAAAAGGGTGTGAGGACCTGCTATTTCGGGGTTGGGGGAGAAGAAATCTTAGAGTAGAGTAGTGGTTTTTCAACCAGTGGTCCGGGGGACCAACCGGTGGTTCCTTGAGAGGGTTCCAGGTGGTCCCCAACCCATGCAGGCTAAATGATGGAAAGTTGGTTAACCAGATGTAACTCTTTGAGAGCGTGAACATGAAACCAAATGGACCCTTTGGTTTCATGTTTACGCTCTCACGAGTTAAAATATTCACCATCTGAATCAAAATCTACACAACTAGAGAATGTAAAAGATTAATGGTCATTTTGTATGTTTGACTGTTTTGTTTCCCCCAAATCCACCCTGGAATTGCGGACAAAAGTACAAGAAATCTTTAGTTTTGGGGTCTGCGGGGCTAAAATGTCCTCAAATGGTGGTCCTCCGTGGCTCAAATGCTGAATAAATAATGTGCCCTGGAACGAAAATGGTACTGATTGGCATTGATGAGGCGAAAACCTGGAAACCTACCATCATCGTGGCCGGTTGGCCGCCTTGTTTTAAGCCCCGTGTCCACACTGCGACATGTTGGCGCTTTTGTTGACTTTTCAAGGGTTTAGAGGAGACATTTCAGTAGATATCGACCAAAACAACTGGATTAAGGTCGACAAAAGTGCGTTAAAATGGATTGCACCATCTGTGGCGTGCTCACCGCGCGGGCTGAGGACGCTTATCAACTCAGTGACTCGTATGTCGCGCCGTGACAAGATCGCAGTGATAAAGGCTTTTACAGACGACGAGTAATAAATCACACCTTCTTAGTTCATTTTCAACAGGACCGGCGCTCTGTGCTTAAAAATCGCCAGGCAATAAAGCAAGCGTGTGACACCGGGCTTTATCGCACAGCATCCAGAGTGCTAGTTCCGTGTACACGCCCGCGCTTGATCTTAGTTAGACCTCAATTCTGTGAGCTTGTTTTTTTTTTCTCCACTCTACGTGATTCTTCGCGTTTACCATTTTGGTGTTATAAGCATTAGCACTAGCCGTAGCTAATGACATTGTTAACATTATCAATAGCTTTAGGGGGGGGGGGGGCAATGCCCTTGTAGATGCCCCCTGTAGATACCCAGACTGCCCCACCAAACACGATAGCATGCAAAACAACCCAAGATATTTCAAATGAAAGTGCTTGTATTTGAAATGATTTGAAACACTACTACTGCTACTAGCTAACTAACTCTAATTGTGACACCACTAAACCAACAGCATTTCATCATTGAAAACAGAAAACTCTCTGAGTCAGACCTTTAGCTTTATGCATGCTGCGTGTCTGTTGCAACTTCAACAACAACTGATGTTATTGTTGATGCTTTACTTGCCTAATAAAAGTCCTGTAACCAAAAAAATGGCATGGGTGCGGCTTCATCGCCCGTGGCGCGAAGCGACACGGGCGATGAAGCCGCACCCATGCCATTTTCTCCTGCCCCCCAATTGAGAAATGTTACATCCATCCGCTCTATAGTGACACACTTCTCTCAGTCTCTCAGTCCATCTCCAGACATAATACCAGACCCGTCTTATCTGTATCTCCGTGGAGGAGCGACAGATAGGCCGTGCTCCCAAGGCGAGTTTCGTTCACTCTCGTATCGACCCGCGTGGCACTACATAATTTTGGCTTCATAAAAGAGAGATATATGTAGAAAGCCCAAATAAAAAAGTTCTCCATGTGCCATCCTGCAGTATTTTTTATAATCGGCAATCAAAGACGGGACTATTTCTTACTAGGCGTACTAGTATTTTAAGGGGGAGTGGTGCGGTTTTGGTCACATGCTCCAATCGCGTGGCAGCTTTATTCCCTTCCCCATCATAACAACAATGGCGACCGCTACATCGAGCAGCAGGAGCAAAATAAATCAAAACAAAGAAAGAAAAGTGCATACAGAGGAATCCAAACGGTGCTATATGCACGTTTTTATCAGTACAGGAGGAGGACATCCAGGTTTTGCAGCAACACGGTGGGACACTTAGATCCTGAGCTAAACAGTGGCTTTGTTTGCTTCTGCTGGAGATCATCTTTCACGGTAAGCGCTCCCCCTCCACACACACACACACACACACACACACACACACACACACACACACACACACACACACACACACACACACACACACACACACACACACACACACACACACACACGTTTACACAAAACTAAAACAGTTTTTTGAGAGATTTTAAAGAAAACTGGCTTTCCCCCCATTTGATTTTTTGTACAAATGTGAACCAAATGGACCCGCTAGGGTCCAATTGTACACTCTCAGAAAAAAGAAAGTCATTAACATGGTGAAACACATCTTGATGATGTCATCAAGATGTATTTCACCATGCTAATGATTTTTTTCAGACCCAAAAATATTTTAGATGTGAGAAGTGGGGGGACGCCGTCCCCCGCGTCCCCCCTCCACTACACCCCTGCTGATCATAGTGCTATTACTGTAGCCTAATACTGCATATCAGGGCTCTGCACCCATTTGGAAACAATGTGCCAATGTTTGTATTTTCTAAATAGGCAGCTATATTGTGCGATTTCAATGTCAGCATTAATTCCAACATAATTATGTTCATTGTACACTAATATAACACACATCGCTTCCTTTAAAAAAAACGTTGTCTCACATTATTGTTTGATTAGTGTATATTATACATTATATTATATTGTGAGCAATAATGACTCTCCCCAGTCCCCATGCAGTCAGAGTTCAGAGTTTTACGAATGTTGAATTGTGCGTAGGCTTGCACTTAAACCAGTGATCCTTGGTGCCAAATGTGCCCGGCACTACACTGCATAATGTTTCCATTACATCAGAAGTGTTTGATGATCTGCATTTGATTCCCAGGCTTTGGGGAATTAGAAAGACAAAATGTGTCAGTTCCTTTGTCAATTTCAACAGCAAAATATGTTAATGTCCATATTCATGTATTTTTGGGAAGCAGTAAAGCCTTTGGTGATGAAGTGAAATTATTTTATATTGATTATCATTGATTAAAAGAACAATGTGTGGCTAAAACACCTACAGCTAATTGATATATTAACAGTTGAGGGGATAAAATAACAAAATGGAATTGGAGGTTGGAGGTTATGTTGGGGCAGGTCACAGCAAGGCCTGTTGTTTTGACCACTGTCATTTACCACGTTTAATGCTCTCTCTCTCTCTCTCACACACACACACACACACACACACACACACACACACACACACACACACACACACACACACACACACACACACACACACACACACACACACACACACACACACACACACACACACACAATTGTAAATTTGTAAATCTGTGATTTGACAATACAGCAGATTATCATTGTTATTTTGTTTGTTTAAAGGCCTGTTGCTGAAGGATGCTGAGACCATCAGTCCTGTTATAGACAGAACACAAGAGCTGCCTCATGTTCAACGCTACGGAAACACGCACTGCAACACAGACCAAGTGTGAGTTATTACAGTGCATATTTCAAAAGTAAGGCATTGACCAACAACATTTGTGTCTATGTGTACATGTTTTCAGAAACAACCTTTTGCTGTCAGCTACAACGACTTTTGTAGACACAGAAGAAGAGGAAGACTGCGGATGCTGTTGCTTCAGATTTCAGGTAACTGTGGTGTGTCTTTGACCATTATCGTACAAACAAAAACATCAGATTTATCCTGGGGCACCTACAGATGGCTGCAATTCGAAACTGGCCTCTGTAAAACAACAAATGTATATCTAATCGCCCCCCAAACCCCCCTATCCTCTAGGTACATTCCTCTTTTCCCTTTTTACCTCCACTATGATTTTACCTCCATGATTTGCTGTTTCTGACTTTACTGAACTAGTTGTTTAGTATGTATTTGAATGTCTTAATGAAATGAACAAGTTGGCTACTATTGTAAACAAGTGTATTAACTAGTTAATCAGTTTTTCAGATTTGCTGTAGTTGTACTTGAATTGTACTGTAATTCTACAAGCTGTTATCAGTTCTGTAGCAGTGTGTAGTTGACTTGTACTGTAACTCTCATTTCTGTAATACGATTTTCTTTCATTCATTCATCCTGTCGCAAAAAATGCTAGTTTAAACTGAACTGGTTCTCATTGTTAACCATGACGTGACTATGCATAATGGATGATTTTTGATTTGATTTACACTGAACATAAGTTAACAAAAGTACATCATTACATTACCATACATTATTTACATTACAAAATGATTCATATGAAAGGTACATTACATTACCATACATTTTTTACATTACAAAGTGACACATAGAATACATGCCCCCATCTCCCAAAGGGGATGTCTATGCTGGCCACTTATAGTGGGACATTTTCAATTAACCATACCTTTGTCTTCTGTTTGAAGGACCTCAAATTAGAAGTCAGTTTTAAGTTAGCTTCCAGGCTATTCCACTGTGTGGCTCCTATGTAAATAAATGAGCCTTTGCCCACCTTGCTTTTAAAAGACGGCAGCACCATATCCGCAATACTGGCTCTAGTAAAATGGTTGTGTAGCTCATGAACCTGCGTGAAGCATGCCCTTAGTACCGTTGGAACCTCTCCATAGTTAATTTTATGGACCATTAAATTAAATGGATGGATGGATGTTTCTTTCTGAAATAAAAGAAGGAACAAAAAAAAATACTTTATTACACTTGTGCTAATCTTTCCCTATCATTCTATTTTACAGGCAGGGCAAACTGTAAAGGTGGTTGGCCTGTGATTTCCCCCAACTGGTGTTGCACTGCCCCTCAAAGCACATCATCTCTAAAATGTTTGTGTTGAAACATTAACAGCAGATAAAACTTCTAGACAGTCTACCTCATTCATCTAATACAACAAAAACTGACTCAACCAATGTAAGAGAAGCAGAAAGTGACAATGAACCATGATAGTACACCTGGGCAGAAAACTACAGAGCACATAACTAATGAGACTACAGTGTTACAGTGTACACAGATGATTGATATTAAAGACAACTGGTAATCTCCCAGTATGACATGCCCGTACCCCCCACAGGAGAGGATTTAAATGTGCCCGAAGTGAAATATTTTGTTCGTCAAGACATTGGGTATCTTATCTAAAGGTCAAATCCATATGTCCAAGTCACTTTGTCTATTCACTGTATCATGTGTATGTTCAGGCATTAACTAGAATAGCTTGTGATTCTCAAAGACACAGTAAGAGAAGAAAACAAAAAAGCTTTGTCCATTCCCCCAACCAGTGATGCCCTGCACCAACACTGCAAAAGGGCAAACTACCAAGCAGAAGTAATGAGACATTCACTGAATGGTATGTGTGCGCTCCTTCACCTATTGCCAATGGATGGGACATGGAGGATGGGGGTTAACAGTTACATTGGTGACTAGAAATCCTGCCCCTGACACTGTGTTGCAGGTAGTCGACTGTAATTCACTGTAATTGTAAGAAAAGCAAATGTGAGACTGGTAGATGTTCTTGTATGTCTGCAAAACTGTCTTGCACTGCCTTAAATACATTTTAATGCAATACATTTAGCTCTTTTTACAGAGCCTATTTGCACAGCCAACAAGCATATTTTATAATGTTGAATTTGTATGCCATTTTGTATTTCATTTTATATACAGTATATGATGGACGTGAAGGTGAAGGTGGTGGTGGTGGTGGTGGTGGGGGGGGGGTGACAGATGCTGTGACACTTTCTGGTATTTTAATAAATGTTTCATACTGTTTGCTGCAATAATTCTGACTTTCAGTGCATTCATTTGTAGTCTTGTGCATTTTTTGCAATATTCCAATTTAGGGGCGTGGTAACATTTTGATAGATTATCAGTCATTTTGGGGTAAGATGTGTTGATGTTCTTTAATGCCTTTCATTACACAGTAGGTTGAGAACATTTTTATGCATGAAACATAAGCTTTTGGCTAAATTTACTATGTGTATGTTTCATTGTACTGGGTGACAATCACTTAAGGTGAAGCGTTTTTTAACAAATTTGCTATATTTCATGATCTAAATACACTTATGTGTAAACTATGGCACGAATAATTATTTCAGATGTTAGGTATATGTATTTATGACATTTGGGAAAGATTTTGGGTTGCCAAAATCAATAGATCACATTTTACAAGCAAAAAGAGCAACATACGATTTTCGTTTTTTAGTTACAGACTTGTTGTACATATCTGGCTCCTGACAAAATACTGCAGGATATCATGCGGAGAACTTTTAACCCAAAGCCCAGAAGGGTATTATCTATGCAAAAATGCATTGAAACAGTAGTGCCAAAGACATTGGAACGAAAGTCATTTTCTAGGCTCTTTTTGCTGGGTTGGAGCACGGCCTAAGAGCGCTGCTACATCTTGTGATCTGTCTGCTGCAGGGACTCATGAATTCCCACTCCAGTGCTTTGGGGGATGACGGCATTTCCTCGCCGTCCAAAAGAGCCTCGCCTTTTTTTTATTAGAGAGAGAGACACGGAGACAGTGAGAAACCTGTGAATGGGTCTGTCTAGTCCACTGTTTTTGTTCTGTTTTTGTTGTTTTTTTAAAACCTTTTTATATCCAGGCCCATTGTTTATTGCAGGGGTTTTCAACCTTTTTGACACCAGGGCCCACCATTTATTTTGCTTTTGAGCCACGGACAGACCCCAAAACTAAAGATTTCTTTTGCTTTTGTCCACAATTCCAGGCTGGATTTGGGAAACCAAACAGGCAGATTAACATAGAGATCAAAATGACCATTAATCTTCTAGTTGTGTAGACTTGTGATGGATATTTTAACTCTTGAGAGTGTAAAAATGAAACCAAATGGACCCGCAAGGTTAACCAATCTCCATCATTTTAGTCCACATAGAACTAAATACTTGAAATCTAACAACCACACAGTGCAGGAAAATGGTTGCTGGTATTATTTGCATTGTTCCAGCTGTCAGATAGACTGAAAGGTGCAATTAGTAAACTATATTCTTAGCATAATCTATTCAATATTTAGTAGCTGCTTGAGAGAGACAGTGAAATAATTTCCCGACCGCAACCATTGTTCGCAACCACCATGAAGCGGTTTACAACCGTTGGCCCAACGGTCACCACTGATTTATGGTGATTTTGCTCCTCCTGTGTTGCTTATTGCTATTGCATGTTGTTGTTGTTGTTGTTGTGTTGTTCTCCAAAACTAAAATGCCCATAACATACTCAAAATCAGTTTTCTGTATCTCTCGAAAAGCAGTGCACATGGTAGCTCAAAGCAAAAACGAAATAAACTCCAATATTAGGGCTGCAAACACAGGAAAACGGCCCCTTAGACAGATCATGTATAGGTGTTTGGGGAATTGCAGTGCGCGGTCTGATCTATCTACAGGATGAAGTATAAGACACCGGAGACAATGAGATAGTCATTACTAGTGATTATTACATTATGGAATGAAATGCTATTGCATTATCCGTTGTTACAGCCTGACGATGGCTGTGCTAGGGGCACAATCAATGTCCTTAAATTGCTTTTGCCTGACGCTAGATTGTAGTTTCTGACGCTAGGTTCTAGTTTCTGACGCTAGGTTCTAGTTCCTGACGCTAGGTTCTAGTTTCTGATGCTAGGTTCTAGTTCTGACGCTAGGTTCTAGTTTCTGACGCTAGGTTCTAGTTCCTGACGCTAGGTTCTAGTTTCTGACGCTAGGTTCTAGTTTCTGACGCTAGGTTCTAGTTTCTGATGCTAGATTCTAGTTTCTGATGCTAGGTTCTAGTTTCTGACGCTAGGTTCTAGTTCCTGACGCTAGGTTCTAGTTTCTGATGCTAGGTTCTAGTTTCTGATGCTAGGTTCTAGTTTCTGACGCTAGGTTCTAGTTTCTGACGCTAGGTTCTAGTTTCTGACGCTAGGTTCTAGTTTCTGACGCTAGGTTCTAGTTTCTGACGCTAGGTTCTAGTTTCTGACGATAGGTTATTTTTTCTGATGCTAAATTATATTTTCTGGCGCTATATTATAGTTTCTGACGCTAGATTATAGTTTTTGTGAAAAATCTGTTTCTGTGTCAGTGATGCTCAACAAATTTCATCCCAAGGCCGCCCAGATTATTTGCCTGCAGACCACCATCTGAAAACATGTTGTTCTTGGCATCCCCCAGAAGCAAAGATTTGAGTTAAAAATGTTTGCTTCCAAAAATAATATATTCAAAGATTTGCATCCCCACTCGGTGGCGCGCTATGAGCTTGTACAGCTTGATATTTGAGATTGAGCTTGTAGATCTGATATTTTTCAATTGCTAAACTATAACATAATGCTTGGGACACCAGAACACGTTTGAGTACAGGAAAGGTTAAATTGCTTTGTGTTGAACGATGAGCGTGTGCAAGTATGTGTGTGAGTGTGCGTATGTGAG
The DNA here is from genome assembly GCA_039105355.1 of Benthosema pterotum. Taxonomy (NCBI): domain Eukaryota; kingdom Metazoa; phylum Chordata; class Actinopteri; order Myctophiformes; family Myctophidae; genus Benthosema; species Benthosema pterotum. Next base: position 6,407,315 of record CM076967.1, read on the forward strand.
TGTGCGCGCATGGTGGGAGGTCAGAGAGTCAATCTAGGCACTTACATTAGCCACCATTTTTTATCCAGATCGACTTACAAAGTGTCATATCAGTGTAAATGTCACAGCACCCTAGTCATCAAATGACAGGGCAATTTGTCACAACAGAAGTAGAGCACCGGGAGGATTGTAAAAATGGTGTTGTTCCAGGGGCGGATGTAACATTTCTCAAATGGGGGGGGGGGGCAGGAGAAAATGGTATGGAGGCAGCTGGTGATGAAGCGGCCCCCATACCATTTTTGGTTACAGGACTTTTATTAGGCAAGTAAAGCGTCAATAATAACATCAGTTGTTGTTGAAGTTGCAACAGTCACGCAGCATGCATAAAGCTAAAGGTCTGACTCAGAGTTTTCTGTTTTCAATGATGAAATGCTGTTGGTTTAGTGGTGACACAGCTGTAGTTAGTTAGTAGCAGTAGTCGTGTTTCAAATCATTTTTTTTAAATATAGGTGCTTTAATTTGAAATACCTTGTTTTTTTTGCATGCCATCATGTTTGGTGGGCATTTAGGGGGGAACCCCCCCCATGCCCATGCCTACATCCGCTCCTGTGTTGTTGTGCTTCAATGGAACCAGGATACATCCTACCTGTCTGTCGTCTGTCTAAACAACGTGATGCCCTGAGTAAATAACAAGACAAGCAGCACAAATAGTGTAACAGCGACAGGAGCAAATATTCATAACATTTGCCGCTGAAGCACAAAAACGATTCCAAGTGGACGTGAAAAGATTTGCCAACATATCTCGCAATTATGTAGCATCAATCAGAAGAAAGGTGACATGCCCACAGTCGTTTCTCGGAAATAGACAGTAATGGATTGCCTTGCTTTACATGCAGCTGCCGAGCAATCTGTACTTTGATACAGGGGAGGATCTAGGCACGGGCCTGGGGGGGGTCAATGCCCCCCCGAAATGCCCAGTCTGCCCCAGGGTTTTTATAGTTAACTATCTAACTGAAATCATACTCAAAATACCCTTCGTTTTCGTTTTTTTAGCAATATGTAAATGACTTTCAGACATTTAAAATATAAACTTTTTATAAGGTTTTTTATGGCAGTTTTCAGCACCATACGGTACCACACGATACCAAAGTACAAAAAAGTACAGTATGAAAAAAAAAACTGAAACTAAAACTAAACTTAAACTAACTAAAACGAAAACTTTTTACAAAAATAAAAACGAAATTAAAAACTATAGCAAATGCGCCCTAAAAACGAATTAAAACTAAATAAATAAAAAAGAAAGAGTAAAAACTAAACTAAAAAACTAAAACTAAACTAAAATGCAAAATCCATAACTGGCCACACTAAACCAACAGCATTTCATCATTCAAAGGAAGACTCTCTGAGTCAGACCTTTAAACAACAACTGATGTTATTATTGGATGCTTTACTTGCCTAATATACAGTAAGTCCTGTAACCGAAAATGGTATGGTGTGACTTCATCGATGAAGTCGCCTCCCCATTTTCTCCTGCCCCCCAATTGGGAAAGGTTATATTCGCCCCTGCTAGTGTTCTAAAACCGCTGCTGACAATAGAGCCATTATTTGCAGGGGCGATCTGAGAGTGATTTTCTCCCTGGGAGAAAACCCCTGTTAGTGGATTGCATTTTTATAGCACTTTACTGTATAGTGCTCAAAGCGCTTTACAATGCTCCATTCATTCATACATTGGGAGGTGAAGCGGCGAACAGTCGACGCTCAGCATCCTCACTTCACACATTCACACACCAATGGTGGCAACAAGCTCAAACCCACCAACTCATTGGAGGCAATTTGGGGTTCAGTGTGTTGCCCAAGGACACTTCCACATATAGACAGGAGGAGCTGGGATTCGAACCGCCGACTCATAGATCATTGGACGACCTGCTCTACCTCCTTAACCACAGTCGTCCTGTTGACGCTAAATGTAATGTAAATGAATTTGTATTGTTGAACTGTTTCTAAAAAATTAGCACATATCCATTTTTGACGCCTCTAGCCTTTCACATGGAACTACTTATAGGCGTAGTGATATGGACACAATAAACATTGTTCCACTGTGATTGAGTATTACAGTAACTACAGTAATACTCAAAGTAACTAAAGTATAGACCTACGCAGTGACGCCACCGCCCCGGTTCCAGAAGTGTTTGAGAGAAATGGGGATTCATTTTTCTCATAGACTTTTTGAAAATAATTTATGTAAAGACGATTACAACGCGGACAAAGCCAACTCGTGTCGTTACAAATCATGATGACACACACAATCTTTTGGGATGATCAAATAATTTCCAAGATGAAAAACGAAACAAAGTGTTGTAGGCCTATCCTGCCGTTTGCTACTTCTTGCTAATCAGATATTATATGATGATATTGTGTGTGTCATCAAGATTTGTCACAACCCAAGTTGGCTTTGTCCGCGGCACAATCGTCTTTATGTAAATTATTTTCGAAAAGTCTATGAGAAAAATGAATGGGGAAAATACTTATGGAACCGGGTTGGTGACGTCACTGCGCAGGTCTATTGGCATCAAAATGAAGTTTTAAGTACTTATTGAGGAAAATGTATGAAGATACGGTGCGATACGATGTGATTGCATTGCCTTGCATTGCGACACATTGTTGGCCAAGCAACAATGTTAACGTTTTCAAATATATTACGTAGCAGAATAAATGTACAATATTTTCCTCTGGTATGGGAGTAGAGTATTGGAAATTGGAAATACTCTAGCGAAGTACAAATACCTCCACATTGTACTTAAGTACATTTACTCAGTTACTTTATACAGCACTAGTCTGTGATGAGACAGCACTAGGCCTCTTCAGACAGGAGGAGAGGATTCATCAGGATGTGACACACACGTGCGCACGCGCGCGCACACACACACACACACACACACACACACACACACACACACACACACACACACACACACAGTGGATGAGAGGGTTCATCATCAGGAGACTGTTGATGTTCAGAGGAAATTGAGCAGAGACCACACACACACACACACACACACACACACACACACACACACACACACACACACACACGCACACACACACAAACCAATAGACCAGTGTACACACTCACAAATTCACAGAGATGGCGTCAGTAATTTACAGACAGACATTGTTGGGCAATGTTTCTTAGCATAGTAATATATTACTTATTATCCATTCAGGAAAGTTATAACATTACATTACTTGGCCTCAAGTATGTAACAAATTACATATTACTTTTTTACATTACTTTTGCACCCCCATCCGCGAAATAACCTGCACAAACAGCTCTCGAGCGACCCATTTCTGACCCCTCAATGTCGCAACTCTGACGTCTTTGTACGCCTGACTGTAAAAATAACAGGTTGCAGCCTTTTCATCACACTTTTTTTTTAGGTCACAGTAAAGTGGCATTAGGTCATCTACTTTCACCAACGCAATACTGTTGAAAGCAGCAGCAAGACGAAAGTAAATGGTAATATTAGTGGAATTGACGTAGGACAGGGGTTTTCAACCTTTTTCATACCAGGGCCCACCATTTATTCAGAATTTGAGCCACGGACCACCGTTTGATGACATCTTAGCCCCACAGACCCCAAACCCAAAGATTTTCTTCTTTTTTTTATCTACAATTCCAGGCTGGATTTCGGAAACATATATATAACCTTTATTGAGAGATGGATAGCCCCGTTGAAATGTACCATCTCGTTTTCGAGGGGGTCCAGCAACATACAACAAGTACAGAATAACAGGCAAACATAGATCTCTATAGTTGTGTAGATTTGGGCAAGTTCACATGATGAATATTAATAATGTATATAATGTAAAAATGAAACCAAATGGACCCTTGCGGGTCCATTTGGTTTCGTTTTTACACTCTCAAGAGTTACATCTGGTTAACTCTTTGACAGATCAGCAGAAAAGCTAGGCTCCCATTAGGCTCAATATTAACACAATAATTTATAGAAAATCCTCTGTTGTGAATGTGTACAAATGAATGATATCCAAAGACAGTTTAAGGTGTCTACTTTAAGGGAAAAAATAAAATGAGTTGATCAAGTGTTTCGGCTTTTTTTTAATACATTTGGCAAAACAGGCTGTATTTTCACATTTCACTGTTTCCAGGGCTCATTCAGAGATAAATGCATTTAAAGTTATATAATTTATCATTTATCAATGATAGTTGTAAAGTGTGTGAGGTGTTTTCTGGGTTTTGTAGTGTAATCACCACTCAAAGGACTTCATCAGGTGGTGTGCAGTGAGTTAATGAGCTTGTTAATAAAACAAAACCCAAAACGACTTTTGGAGTGATAAACAGACAACAGAATAACCAATCACTCCAAAAGTCGTGGTAAAACAGTTAAGGAGTTAACCAACTTTCCATCATTTAGCCTGGGGACCACCTGGAACCTTCTCAAGGGCCACTGGTGGTCCCCGGACCACCTGTTGAAAACCACTGACGTAGGATGTAACCTTGTTATATGACTTTTACAGAGAGAAATGTAATAATATTACTGTAATTATATTTTATATAGGCCATACTAGACAGACAGACAGACAGACAGACAGACAGACAGACAGACAGACAGTGCAATCTGTACAGACAGACAGACAGACAGACAGACAGACAGACCGACAGTGCAATCTGTGCAGACAGACGCTAGTGTAAAGAGAGTAATGGTTAGTAATTATCGTGCGCTGATTGTCACAATTGAATATGCGTTAATAATGCACCGCGGGGAGGTGAATTATTCACCTGCACCAGTACTGCCTCATCAACTATTCATAACGCAGATAAGTTACCGCTCTGTGTCTTCAATAAGACCCTCAAGGCTGTGTGTGTGTGTGTGTGTGTGTGTGTGTGTGCGTGTGTGTGTGTGTGTGCGTGTGTGTGTGTGTGTGTGTGTGTGTGTGTGTGTGTGCGTGCGCGCGGCTCATTGTTACTGTGTGGTCAGCTGTGGGGATCACAGGTCATGGACATCAAACAGACCGGACAGACAGACAGACAGACAGACAGACAGACAGACAGACAGACAGACAGACAGACAGACAGACAGACAGACAGACAGACAGACAGACAGACAGACAGACAGACAGACAGACAGACAGACAGACAGACGGATTGATGGAGAGACAGACGAACAGCAAACAGGACAGAGCAGTGGTGCTTTTGTTCACAATTCCTGGCTGGATTTCGAAAACCAAAAAGGCAAAAATAGATAAGTGTTGTGTGTGTGTGTGTGTGTGTGTGTGTGCGTGCGTGCGTGTGTGTGTGTTTGTGGTTTGGGGGGCAGGGTGGTGTGTGTAATGTATGTCATAAAAATGTCCAAAGAAACAATGGGGGGGATGCTTTCAAGAAATGACAAGGACTCATGTTCATATCAGTGATGATTGAGGCTCAAACCATTAGACATATAACCTTGAAGGACATATACATTATGATATAAAGTATTAAAAACAAATTTTCATAATGTATGTTATTTGCTTTAACTGTCCATAAGCAGCACAATGGCATAAGGTTGACAGAAACACATTAGCATGTGTTAGACGAGGTGAAAATTGAACATTACTCAGGTATCTCCTCTGTCACTCGGGCCGACCTTCCTCCTCTGTGTTATTAAACCTTAGTTTACTGAACGTGTTTTGGTGTTTTAGCTGTTGAAAAATAGCAGATCTACAAGCTCATGTCGCGCCACCGAGTGGCGCGACATGAGCTTGCAGTTCTGCTATTTTTGAAAAATTGTGAAAATGTGGTGCAAATCTTTGAATACATTATTTTGGAAGCAAACCTTTTTTACTCAAATCTTTGCTTCTAGCCGGGGATCCCTAGAACATGTTTTTAGATGAGGTTCTGCAGCTGACACAGAAAGAGATTTTTCCAGAAAAACTAGAACCTCGCGCCAGGGACTAGAATGTATTGTCACAAACTAGAATTTAGTGTCATGGACTAGAATCTAGAGTCAGGAACTAGAATCTAGTGTCTACTGAGTGGAACTAGAATCGACCATGGGGGACTAAAGACACAATGGGTTAAAGGAAAAAAGGGCTGATAATGGGCTGTTATTTCTGGAGCTGGAGGTCCAATCTGCTCTGTTCAGAGCGTGTTGGAAGCGTGCATTTGATGACATTCTGAATCCAGGGGACGCCATTGGCTCAGTGCCTCTGTGCACGTCGTACACACTGGGCAGAAGTCATAATTCATCTCTGAGAACACGGTATATTCTCAGAGATGAATCGCGAAGGCCACCACATCTGTTTTATAACCGGGACTGTTTTGCATAACAATAGCAATGGTTTTAGCATAACAGTCGTGACTGTCTTGTTATGCAAAACAGTCGTTATTGTTATGCAAAAGAGAGAGAGAGAGAGAAGAGCCAGCAAAAGCAATCCTCGCAATGCGTCGCGACGCCTGTCGTGGTCGAGGATTGCTTTCTCTCTCTCTCTCTCTCTCTCTCTCTCTCTCTCTCTCTCTCTCTCTCTCTCTCTCTCTCTGTGTGTGTCTCTGTGTCAAATCAAATCAAGTGTTATTATTGGAATGGTCTAATACTTCTACATCAGCGTCATGGTAAAGTGGATTAGCTCCAGTGGTAACGTCTAGTCCTTCCATTAAACAGCAGGCAGTATAATGGCAGCCGGACCCTAATTACTGTACAGGCAACAATTATCTGAGCTGAACACATTTACACTATAGACATGTTGTTCTTGTTATGTAGGATGCTCACACACACACACAAACGCCAGGCCCAACCAAACAACCCAAGATATTTCCTGCCCCCCGATTGGGAAATGTCACATCCACCGCGCGCGCGCACACACACACACACACACACACGCACACGCGCACACACACAGTAAATAAATACTGTAAATCCCGTTTTATCCCTCTCTCCAATATGTTTGGACATATTGGCTGGGAGGGATTTGTGCACTTGGTGACTATTATTTTATTTTTGGCCTGGTGCGACAGTAGGCATAAGGGGGTTATTATAAGGAAGGGACAGCCTATAAAAAACATTGCAAACGAGTTGGAATTGGTTGTAGATCTGCTATTCTCAGCATGGAACCAAATGTAATGCGTGCATTTTACTTAAAGATGGATTGCAATGATTTTTTTTTTCACCCTAAAATCATCACATAATAATCATTGTATATATATATTTTTTACATTACACAACCTGTTTGTATGCAAAAGCAAAATAAGATTCTCTCAACATAAACTGTACTTATACTTATTCTATACTAAAATTATCCATTTGGTCCAAGTATATCTCAATGCTTGCATAACAGCTAGTAGTACAGCCTGGCATTGAAATTGCTTTAATTCTACTTAGTCATTTCCATAATGGCTGTTCATGATGACTATAATATACTAGCATGTGTCCCTTTCACTCTAAAGATAAAGAGCATCTGCTATAGAATGCCTTGTATAATAGTATAATACAGTGAATGCAGAGGCCTATTCAGAACATGATCTAAGAAAGAGGTGAAGTAGAATGACATTAGGTATAATAATAGCCTATACAATTAGATACACATTACTTTGAAATTGGCATTGCTTGCTTTATGGAAAAGAAATACAGCCATCATTCCACTGTAAATTAACAGGAGGGCGCAGTCAAACCAGAACAGAATGAAGACCCTAATATTAAAATGAGAGTACATTATTGGCCTATAGAAAATAATATTAAAATGTGGGTACATTATTGGCCTATACCGTAGAAAACACTAGTGTCTTTTGGTATTGTTAAACGACTAGCGTTTTGTTTTTGTTTTTGTTTTTCTTCTCTTTTCTTTTTTTAATTACTATGGGCTGATACTGATATGTACCGGTACTGCAAGTGTGATAGGCTGTTATGGAGTCTGAAGAGGTTTGCTTTCAGACTACGGTGGAAGATAGGGAGCGAGTCTGTGCTTCGGATTTCAATAGAATGCATTCCATTTTTGGGGCCAGGGTGGAGATGAGTTTGGGGCGAGTGGAGCACTGGCTGTTCATTTTTAGTGGGGGTACTGCAGGGATTAAAGTTCTCAGTACTGGGTACTGATTTCAGTCCTGAGGATTTCACAGGGGTCATTTAATTAGCTCAGTTGTTATTTGCAAAAGATCATTTTCAGCCTCAAGATTTTTTTTTACTTAAATCCCTGGGTACTGCCAGGCGTGCCAGCTTCCCAGTGTCCGCAAGTGTAGCGTTGACCATGTGTTTTTAGCAAGGGTAGTGGCAGCTTCCCTGTGTTGGCTGATTTGAGTGCCCAGGAGGGATTGTAGGCAGTTATGAGAATCCTATAAGAATCCTATAGGATCTTATAAGATCTCATAGGAATCCTATAAGAAAACCCTATAGGATTTTCTCATAGGATTCCTATAGGATTTGGGGGAAAATCCTATAGGATTCTATTGGAATCCCATTGGATTCCTAATGGAAATCCAATAGGATTGTTCCAAAATCTGATAGTATATTTCTATTGGAATCCTATAGGATTTCTTTACTATGGTCTACTGGGACCTCCTGATGCTGTGTCTGATGATGTGTCTCCATTCCTTCAGGTTCTACTGGGACCTGCTGATGCTGTGTCTGATGATGTGTCTCCATTCCTTCAGGTTCTACTGGGACCTCCTGATGCTGTGTCTGATGCTGTGTCTCCATTCCTTCAGGTTCTACTGGGACCTGCTGATGCTGTGTCTGATGATGGGCAACCTGATCATCCTGCCGGTGGGCATCACGTTCTTCAAGGACGAGAACACTCCTCCGTGGATCATCTTCAACGTGGTGACGGACACGCTGTTCCTGGTCGACCTGGTCCTCAACTTCAGGACTGGCATCGTCAAGGAGGACAGCACCGAGATCCTGCTGGACCCCAGGTCTGTGTGTGTGTGTGTGTGTGTGTGTGTGTCTGTGTGTGTGTGTGTGTGTGTATGTGTTTGTGTGTGTGTATGCCCTCCATCAGGTTTTTTGGGACCGATTCTGCTCGCCAATAGACCGTGCTGTAAGCAGGGTCGGATTGACCATTGGGCATACAGGGAGGTCTCCCGGTGGGGTCACGACCCGTCGGGGGCCGGTGGTATCACGGTATGATTAAAAGCACTGGTTTTCAACCTTTTTGATCCCAAGGCCCACTATTCATTCAGAATTTTGAGCCACAGAGGACCAACATTTGATGACATTTTAGCCCCAACAGACCCCAAAACTAAAGATTTATTTTGCTTTTTGGTCCACAATTCCAGGTTGGATTTTTGGGGAAACAAAACAGTCAAACATACAGATGAAAATGAGCATTAACCTTCTACATTTTCTAATTAGACTTGGGCCAATTTAGATGAATATTTTAACTCTTGAGAGTGTTAACATGAAACCAAATGGACCCGCAAGGGTCCATTTGGTTTCATGTTTACGCTCTCAAAGAGTTACATCTGTTTAACCAACTATACCAAGTAGAATCACACGCTGGTTGTGGTTGGGCCGGTCTAGGCCAAATCACACTAAAAAATATAATGAAAATATGTAAATGTAAATATGGGCATTTTTGGAACCAGACCTTCAAAATCTCTTCCAAATCCGTCAACGAGGCCTGCCTTATGCAGTGGAAAAAATATGTGTGACATTTATTGTTTAAAGCACAAATCACATGGATTCCTGGAATTGTTTTCAATACTTTTGGGAGCACCACGTTGAATTTTAAACAATGTGTTATCATATAGGAAAGCTATTGGTGGAGTGGTTTGTCTATTACATGTTTTACCTTACCTTTCTTTTTTGTCAAGATTTTGTTTTGGGCTTTTTTCCCTTTATGGATAGTCTTTAGTGAAGACAGACAGGGAAGAGGGACTCGGACATGCGACACACTGTCGCCGAGGGTTTCTAGGGCTGTATTTGGTTTGGGACTGTCATAGTGATATATTAAGGGACTTTAGCAGTATGACGGCGACGTCTCTACTGCGGCAACAGAAACTCGATCCATGCTCGATAGATAAACCTGCTTGCCATAGCAGCCGTTCCTACTACGGCAGAACCTACACCATGGTAACCTGTTGCCGTTGCGGATGGCTATTTGCTTAATGATTTTGACAGCTACAGCGATTGTGTCATAGCAGCCGTACTTCCGGTAAGGGCCGCCGTTTTGAAAATGCGGGCAGCTTAAAGTGCTTATTGTTCTGCATGAATGAATGAATGAATGAATGAATGAATGAATGAATGAATGAATGACATTTTTATTAACAGAGATGGGAGTTACAGTACAAGTCAAGTACACACTGCTACAAAACTGATAACAGCTCGGAGAATTACAGTACAATTCAAGTACAACTGCATCAAATCTGAAAAAGCTGATTGGACACACTAGTTAAGCATACACTTGTTTACAATAGTGGCAACTTGTTCATTTCATTAAGGCATTCAAATACCGTACATACATAACAACTACTTCAGTAAAATCAGAAGCAGCAAATCATGGAGGTAAAATCATAGTGGAGGTAAAAAGGGAAAAGAGAAATGTACAATGAGGAGAGGCGGGGTGGGTGGGGGGATTTTATATACATTTTTGTTTTACAGAGGCCAGTTTCGAATTGCAGCCATCTGTAGGTGCCCTTTAAGAGCGGTTTTGAAGGAGTCAAGGGATTCACATGCCTTTATGACTGTTGGTAGGGCATTCCACATTTTGGTGGCATATGAGCGGAAGGAATTAAGTCCCTTGTTTGTGCCAAATCTGGGTTGGACATGGTTAGTAGCACTCCCTCTGGTGTTGTGGGAGTGGACCTCATTGAAGTATTTGGCATCAGACTTATTGTTCTGCATCAGATCATGTGTAATCATGTCCAAAGCAGGCTCTCCTATAGTTGGTCCGTTTGTTTGTTATTTGTACAGAAGTACCAATCTGTACTTGCCAGTAGAGTGAGTCAGGCTGGGTTGTATGTATTTATAGTGCAGCATTACCCCAAGGCGCCGCTGTACACTTTGACAACATGAAAACACACATGCAGTATCAGACCACTAGAAATAGAACCAGTCCAGCGGCCATGTCAGGTCAGGGAGGTTATGCTGGGACAGCCATGTTCACTGTTCAAGTCATTACGGAGGTGAATGTGTGGCGAGGTGGAAATAGTAAGAAATAATTGTTTTGTGTAGCCGACTACGCCACCTGGAGGTAACCAGAGCCCAGGAACTCTAATGCCACTATATATGATCAGGTTCTTTTATCAGGTTGAGCAGAGCAAAACTAGAAGAGTCAAGGGTACAGTATATCACAGATTTATTTCTAAAAACATATTTTAGAATACGGGCTGCTAAAAGTATACAAACAACAGTATATGGGAGAGCACAACGTCCATTCGCGTCTTCCTCTTGCTGTGGTGGTTAGTCCATTCAGTTCATTTAGTCCATAGAACAACTCCTCCCGTTCCGTCTGCAGGGGCCCTTTGGGGTCAGAAATAATATTCCTTGTGAGTGGTTTGGTTCCAAATACGCCTACTTATTTTCATCACCGCACATCAATCAGGATAATAAACACACAGCAAGACTAATGGCTAAAAACTACAAACAGCACGCAATATCAGTCCATATAGGCTGGTAAGTGGAATTGTCCACCCTGAATATTAAGATAGGTCCCACGGGGGAAGTTATCTAACAGACTAAAATCAACACTAGTCCCACGGGCGGCGGCCGGCTGGCAACAATAAAATCCAGTCAGGCGTCTCCAACAACGCTCTCTTCACACGGTACTACAGAACACTACACAGGTTATCTTGCAGTCGAATCAACAATGGTACAGAGGGGCACTTAACTGCGGAGGGGGGCGAGTCGTAACTCGGACCCCCTACTGCGTTGAATAGACGTCCCCTCTCTCTCCGATGGCCGCCTCAGAAGCTGGACACCTCCTGGACACCGACTACACGTCCGCGATGGCGACGGGTCGTTTGCTGTCTGTCCTCCGCGTTCTCCGGCGTGGCCGCGTTCTGTTGTGTCTGTCTCTGCACCGTGCTACTCGGCGTGTGACGCTTGCTTCGTCTTCCTGCTGCATGCCCAGCCGGTAACAGTTCATATCCGTGTTGGCGTGTTCCGGTAATTGTCCGCTCCGCTCCGCCCCGTTGCCACGGCAACCGTTCCTGTGGCAGAGTATATTCCGTGCACAACCCACTGACATTGAACAGCACATTCACATACAGACAATAAAAAGAAAAACATACAGTGGCAAAACTGACCCCATCACATCTCCCCACAGTGTAACGTTGGCAGTCCCTGCAACATTTACGTCCTATAACGGGCTGGTGGGACCCCTCGGTTTGCTCTAACGGAACGTCGCACAGGTTCATCTACATTAACATGGGGCACAGGCATGCAATAAAACATTGGGAACTCGGGAACACTTTCCGGCTCTGCCGGTGAGGGCATAGACCTTTGTGGTAACAGAGGGCCTGTGCACAATTTAAGGGCATTTCTATGTACAATCTTTTCTTTTCCTCCCTTTTCTGGCTTCACCTTGTATACTAGCCCTGTGTCTCCCACCGACTCCCAGACGAGGTAAGGTTCGGCGTCCCACCCACCATGAAGCTTCCCCTGGCCTTGTCTATTCCGGCACCGGACCCATACACCAATAATGGTGTAGCGTTTGCTCGCTGGTCGTACTGGCGTTTAGACTGCTCTGACGTTTTTGTCATCTTGTCCCGAGCCAAATCGTAAGCATAGGACAGTTTCTGGTGGTGCTCGCGAACCCAATCCCTCATTCTATAAGTAGTCTGTTCTGGTGCAACCCCCAACCCAACATCTACTGGGAGCCTCAGGTGTCGGCCAAACATGAGGTAAGAAGGGGCGAAACCTGTGGCACTATGTATGGTGTTGTTGTAAGCTTGTAGGAGCTCTGGCAAATGTTCGGGCCACCTACTTTGTTGTTCTGCTCCTAGTGTACGGAGCATAGTCAGGAGGGTCTTGTTCATCCTCTCACAGCGACCATTCCCGGCCGGGTGGTACGGAGTCGTCCTGCTTTTAGTGATACCATACATCTCACATAGTTGTTTCATCAGTTCCGATTCAAAGTTCCCCCCCTGGTCGGAAAGAAAACGGACAGGGCAGCCAAAAGTTTGAATAATTTGGGACCAAATTGCTCGCACTGTCGTTTTTGCCGTCTGGTCACGAGTGGGCACAGCCCAGGAGTACCGGGTAAACATGTCAGTCATGACCAGGACATTTTGGTACAAATCATTTGGTCTACCGAGAGTCAGAAAGTCTATAGCAACTAGTTCTAAAGGATACGTGACAGCGACAGGGTTTAAGGGGGCTCTTACTTCTGCCCTGTCTTTCTGTAGGCTGCAGACAACGCATTCCGACTGAAACACACGCACCTCCTTCTCCATATCGACCCAGTAGAACCGGCGTCTTAGGGTAGTAGTCGTCCTCCCTGCTCCAGCATGTGCTGCTGCTTCGTGGTGTTTCCTCCACACGTCCTGGCGTTTAGGCCCTGGGCACACAATCTGGAACCACTGTTCATGGGTGTTAGGGTCAACAAATCGGCGGCACAAAATGCCCCCGCGAATACAAAGTCTCTTAAATTGTTTTAGCAATCTGACAGTTCCGGCAGACAATGTTCTCAGTCCCAGTTTGGTAGGACGTCGCCCCTGTTCCACATACCTGACCACAGCTTGAATCTCTGGATCAGCTTGCTGCTCAGCAGCCCAGTCAGGTTCCTGGGTGGAGGAGGACTCCTCCTGGGTCACTGTCGTTGTTGCGGTGGTGGCTGCAGGTTCAGTCAACGGCTCCTGTGGGGGGCTGGTGGGGAATCGAGAGAGGGCATCTGCATTTGTGTTCTCCCTCCCAGCCCGGTACTTTACTTCAAAATCAAACGAGGCCAACTGGGCCACCCAGCGCTGCTCCACCGCTCCCAACCTTGCTGACTGTAAATGGGCAACCGGGTTATTGTCCGTGTAGACCACAAACTTAGCTCCTGTCAAATAGTCTTTGAATTTTTCAGTAATCGCCCACTTTAATGCCAGTAGTTCCAATTTAAATGAGCTATAGTTGGCATCGTTCTGTTCAGTAGGGTGTAAGCTGCGGCTGGCATATGCAATCACTCGCTCTTTACCTTCCTGGGTTTGGGCCAATACTGCTCCGAGTCCATGGTTGCTGGCATCTGTGTAGAGGACAAACTGTTTAGAAAAGTCTGCATAGGCAAGAATGGGGGCTTCAGTTAAAGTCTTTTTCAGCTGTTCGAACGATGCCTGGGCCTCAGCCGACCAAATGAGGCGACGAGAGGCTAAACGTTTGTCGTTCGGTATGCCGACTAGGAGTGAGTTCAGTGGTCGTGCCACTTTAGCGAAGCCCGGAACGAAACGCCTGTAGTAACCGGCTAGGCCCAGGAAGCCCTTCAGTTCTTTGGCTGTGGTGGGAGTAGGCCAATCAACGACAGCGGATACCTTAGCAGGGTCTGGGCTCACTCCGTTTTTGTCGACTACGTGTCCCAAAAACTGCACCTGTTTGTGAAACAACTTGCACTTATCGGGTCGGAGTTTTAGGCCGTTCTTCCACAGGCACTCAAAAACCTCCTCTAAGTGTCTCAGATGCGTGGCAAAGTCAGGGGAATAGACAACTATGTCATCAAGGTAAACTAATAATGAATTAGTAATATGGCCACTGAGGCACTGTTGCATTAAGCGCTGAAATGTGGCCGGTGCGTTGCAGAGGCCGAACGGCATACGCTGAAACTCATAAAGACCTAGTGGGGTGGTAAAGGCTGTTTTCTCACGGTCTTGTGGGTCCACCTCTACCTGCCAGTAGCCGCTGGCGAGATCCAGGGTGGAGAACCACTCGGCGCGGGTCATCGAGGTCAGCGTTTCTTCGATCCTAGGGAGTGGGAAAGCATCCTTATGAGTAACAGAATTCAGTTTCCTATAGTCAACACAGAACCTCCACCGGCCATCTTTTTTCTTAACCATTACAATGGGTGCTGCCCAGGGGCTTGTACTTTCGGTTATGACACCATTTTGCAACATACCTGCTAGGAGGGTTCTCATATCCTGGTACAACATGGGTGGTAGGGGGCGGAACCGCTCTCTTATAGGGGGTGCATCACCTGTTGGTATGACATGTTTCACGGCATCTGTCCTACCGAAATCCTCCTCATGGGCAGCGAATGCTTTCCCCCACTTTTCTAGTAGGGCTGTCAGTTGGCCTTGCTCGTCCGGGGTCAGGTCTGGTCTATCCGTCCGCTTGAGCGCTTCGAACAATTCCCCTTGCTCCGCCTCAGCACAGACATCAACCACGCTGACCTCAACCACGCCATCGGCCCCAGGCTGTAGGCTGACGTCACGCGTGCCCTGGATGTCCTCTTCCCCTACCTGGAATAAACGCCCCAGTTTCTCGTAGCGTCCCAAGGCGACTGGGAATTCTTGTAGGTTGCGGACACGAATGGGGACCCTCCCCTGTCTTACTACAGCTACCGTTCTGGCCACGGAAATGGTGCCGGGCTCTGGGAGGGCTTCTATCAGCCCATGGTAGTTGCCGGTTCCAGCTGCAGCACGTCCCCAGGTTACCACTTCACTCCTTGCAGGGATAGTAACCCCTCTGCGATACGCTGGCCTGATGTAACCTCTGAACCCGTCTCCTGCCGTCACTTTTGTCTCCCGGCACTCTGCAAAGGCTGCTCTCCAGGCACTCTGAAACTTAGGATTCTGACAGTTAAATGACACAGGTCCATTTGCGTCTCTGAACACAACGTCCCAACATGCCTGGACAATGTTCATGCCTATGAGGAGGGGATTCGATGCAGATTCATCTTCCACCACAAAGACCCCTCTCGTGCCGAGCTCGTGGCCCTCAACATTAAAATCCAGCATTGCATAACCCAAATAGGGAATACGAATGTTGTTTGCGGCTTTGAGTTTTATCATGGTAGGAAGTTTTTTTTACAGTTTGGTCGGGAAAATGTTCAAGGAAAAGACCATGATGAATTATGGAAATTTGTGAACCCGTGTCTAGCAGTCCAGTCATCTTCACCCCACCCATTACAACTTCAACCTGTGGACATTGTCCAATTAATGCTTCCATTGGCCCTTCTAACACCTCCTCCTGTCCTCCCAACCCCACTGCCCGAGCCTCAGTAGTGGGGGAGATCAGTTTAAATCTGGTGCCGGGTGGCTGGAGCTTCTACAAAAACGGCCAATATGGCCCGCTTGGCCACAGTGTCTGCATATAGGCTTACCGTCTGCCGTCCATGAATAAGACTGTGCGGATTCTTGAAGGTGTCCTGGTTGCCGCGGGGTGTGACTGGTACGCCTTGGTGGGCTCCTGGATCTGGTCCGCTCTGGCGGACCGCTGGGTGCTAGCTCCCGTAGAAGCTCCTTGGCCCAATCCTTCAACTGCTCCTTCATTTCAGCCATGATCTCTTGCTTGAACTCCGTTTTCCAGTCAGCTCTCTGTGCGTGAGGCCGGGGATTGTTTGTCCCTCCCACAGCAGTGCAGGTCACCTCTGGCCACCTGCGTCCGCATCCATCCTCCTCTAAAAGCAAAGCCTCTTGTTGGAGACCATCAAAAGTTACATCAACATTTTGCCTAGCATATCTTCTCAAAGTCTGTGTTAAGGGTCCCTCCTCTAGACCGAGCAAAAACTGTTCTTTCAAATGCCCATCGGCAGGGGCCTCGTCTTCATTGTGTTGCTGCAGCCCACTATAAAGCTCCTTTAGCCTAAGAATATAAGCATGTACCGGTTCATCAGGTTTCTGTCGACACCCATAAAACTGTGCCCTGGCTGCTGAGACTGGGACTTTGGTTTTATATAATGCATCTAGTGCAGTGAATATTTTAGCAGTGGTGTTACGCTCTTCTACCCCCAATACATTTATCTGTCTTTTAGCCACTCCTGTCAATGCCCCCATTAAAACATTTACTTTTAGCTGTTCTGTTTGGCCTGCATATTGCACTAGTCCTTGCAACTGTTCCTTCCAGTCCCCATATGCAATTTCTGAGTTTGCACCACCAAACTTTGGCACCCATGGTGCACCCGGAAAAACAGGCATCATCATCATGTTTACAATTTTTCTTTAAAAAAAATTAAAACAAAAACCCTTGGTTTTAACTCTGCTCAGTGGCCTGATCCTGCCGCGCTACGCCAAAAAAGCGTCTGTGGCGAGGTGGAAATAGTAAGAAATAATTGTTTTGTGTAGCCGACTACGCCACCTGGAGGTAACCAGAGCCCAGGAACTCTAATGCCACTATATATGATCAGGTTCTTTTATCAGGTTGAGCAGAGCAAAACTAGAAGAGTCAAGGGTACAGTATATCACAGATTTATTTCTAAAAACATATTTTAGAATACGGGCTGCTAAAAGTATACAAACAACAGTATATGGGAGAGCACAACGTCCATTCGCGTCTTCCTCTTGCTGTGGTGGTTAGTCCATTCAGTTCATTTAGTCCATAGAACAACTCCTCCCGTTCCGTCTGCAGGGGCCCTTTGGGGTCAGAAATAATATTCCTTGTGAGTGGTTTGGTTCCAAATACGCCTACTTATTTTCATCACCGCACATCAATCAGGATAATAAACACACAGCAAGACTAATGGCTAAAAACTACAAACAGCACGCAATATCAGTCCATATAGGCTGGTAAGTGGAATTGTCCACCCTGAATATTAAGATAGGTCCCACGGGGGAAGTTATCTAACAGACTAAAATCAACACTAGTCCCACGGGCGGCGGCCGGCTGGCAACAATAAAATCCAGTCAGGCGTCTCCAACAACGCTCTCTTCACACGGTACTACAGAACACTACACAGGTTATCTTGCAGTCGAATCAACAATGGTACAGAGGGGCACTTAACTGCGGAGGGGGGCGAGTCGTAACTCGGACCCCCTACTGCGTTGAATAGACGTCCCCTCTCTCTCCGATGGCCGCCTCAGAAGCTGGACACCTCCTGGACACCGACTACACGTCCGCGATGGCGACGGGTCGTTTGCTGTCTGTCCTCCGCGTTCTCCGGCGTGGCCGCGTTCTGTTGTGTCTGTCTCTGCACCGTGCTACTCGGCGTGTGACGCTTGCTTCGTCTTCCTGCTGCATGCCCAGCCGGTAACAGTTCATATCCGTGTTGGCGTGTTCCGGTAATTGTCCGCTCCGCCCCCGTTGCCACGGCAACCGTTCCTGTGGCAGAGTATATTCCGTGCACAACCCACTGACATTGAACAGCACATTCACATACAGACAATAAAAAGAAAAACATACAGTGGCAAAACTGACCCCATCACAAATGGAATGTGATTAACTCTCCTCGTAAACGGAGATTTCCATCCTGATAGAATGTCCTGTAGTACCGCATGAATGGAGATGTATCAAAAGATGGAGATTAATTAATTGGAAATGGAGCTCTGGAGGTCTCTCTAGTGAGCTACAATACAAGTTACGGGAAAATGTAGTTGAGCTATGTAGCTCAGCTACTTGTAACAAGTTACTGCCCATCACTGCTGATAAGAGACAAACCCATTGTGTCCTGTCTAGATTTCTATTTTCTGAATAACATAATATTCAAAGATTTGCACCACGTTTTCACGATTTTTCAAAAATAGCAGAGATACAAGCTCATAGCGCGCCACTCGATGGCGCGCTATGAGCTTGTAGATCTGCTATTTTTCAATAGTTAAAACATAATGCTTAGAACACCAAAACGCGTTCAGTACACAAAGGGTTAAAAACTGTTAGCATAGAGCAGGGGTTTTCAACCTTTTTGATGCCAGGGACCACCATTTTTTCAGAATTTGAGCCACGGACCACCACTTGAGGGCTTTATTTTGCTTTTGTCCATCTTCTAGTTGTGTAGACTTGGGGTTAATTCAGATGATGAATATTTTAACTCTTGGGAGTGTAAAAATGAAACCAAATGGACCGCAAGGGTCCATTTGGTTTCATTTTTACGTTCTCAAGAGTTACATCTGGTTAATCAACTTAGCTGGGGACCACCTGGAACCCTCTCAGGGACCACTGGTGGTCCCCGGACCACCTGTTGAAAACCCCTGGCATACAGTATAAAAGCTGAGAGGCTAAAACAAACAAGAAAAGCTAGGCCCTAAAATAAAGCTCTTTAGAGGTTATTTATGAGATGACTTTATTTATTTTTGCTAGCCTCATTTTTCCACAGGCAGGGCATTCCCATGTGTAGAAGGTTCATGAATGATTCATGCTGGTGAAATGATTGCCAATCAGGATGAAATAGGAAACTAGAACTGCACTCTGATGAGTGCCAACTTGCGGATTGCATGTAAAGGCCTACTTGTAAGTGAGCAGAGCGGGCGAGCAGAGCTATGGCAATTATCCCAGGCAAGTCCAGGAGATAATACTCATGACAATGAGTCAGGAGTATTAATAGTCATTGTCATACTCATTGTCATACTACATACATTGTCATTCTGTCATAATACTCAATGACTAAAATGAGTATTATCCTCTAAATTACATCATCAACTAAAGCAGCCTATCAGTGTTTTTAAAAAAGGCGAACCGATTGTATTTTAGGGTGTGTTCGGAAATGCGCCCTAAACGCACAGGTGTGCCCTGTTGTCGTTTGTTTATACCTGGTGTATTTGGGGCATTTGGTGCTCCTCGTTCGTTTATTCACACCGGCGTGTTTGGTGCACGCACTGAGCAACCCTGCGCTGGAGACGGGGTTGGCCGGTGTGGAAGGTATGATTGCGTCACAGCTGTGTCTCTAGCGCTCCCGGCTCTCGCAGTGATTCTGACCATTTTTGAGAAAGGTGTGTTGTTGGTTTTAACTGCTCGTTCGTAAATAAGGCTCACTGAATACACTCGGTGACGTCACCGCCCACTGCCCCAAAACAACTCAACGCACTCCTGGTGTGGGTTTCCGAACGCACCCTAAGTAAAAACAGACTGATCCATCTGGATCAAATGACCAGACAGGGGTTGACACTAAGGTCTCCAAAGAACTTGCCCATCGGGCAAGTGCAAGTCACGTTCTACTTGCCCTCAGGTCATGGTCACTTGCCCCTCAAAAATATATTGTAAATTTTGCATTTAAGTGTACTTACTACTTACTACTTGGGTGCTTTAAACCAGTGGTTTTCAACACGTGGTCCATGAGAGGGTTCCAGGTGGTCCCCAGCTAAGTTGGTTAACCAGATGTAACTCTTGAGAGTGTAAAAATGAAACCAAATGGACCCTTGCGGGTCCATTTGGTTTCATTTTTACACTCTCAAGAGTTAAAATTCATCATCTTAATTTGTCTTGAAGGTGGTCACAAAGTCGCACACTTGCCCGATCGGGCAACCAGGTAGCAGTCTTCACTTGCCCCACCATTTTTTTTACTTGCCCCGGCAAACGGGCAAGTGTTAGTGTCAAGCCCTGACCAGAGATGTGTACCAATTTGAGTGACGTTTGGACAAAGTAGTAGTAAAGCAGAATATGAAAATAATAATGCTTGCTTTTCCAAAACTCCAGTTCGAATATGATTATTTCAGGGTGTCTCCAGTTTAAATATGAATATTTCTGTGTGTCCCTATAGTTCGAATGTGATTATTTGGGTGTATCCAAATCAAATATGATTATTTTTTGCAAGACCCTAATTCAAATAATGATTGTTTTGGCTGTCCCTAGTTGAAATATGAATATGTTTGCAAGAAATATGACTATTTTTTTGGGGTGTCCCCAGTTTTTCACTTTATTGCCTGACAAAATTGAGAACCACTGATATACAGTATAACATAGAACAGCACAGGGAGCTGTCTGTGGTGCTGAAGTGTTTCTATATAACATAGAACAGCACAGGGAGCTGTCTGTGGTGCTGAAATGTTTCTATAGAACATAGAACAGCACAGGGAGCTGTCTGTGGTGCTGAAGTGTTTCTATAGAAAAGCACAGGGAGCTGTCTGTGGTGCTGAAGTGTTTCTATAGAAAAGCACAGGGAGCTGTCTGTGGTGCTGAAATGTTTGAGGGTGTATAAAGCATATCACCGTTCTAGTATATACTCCCACACTCTGCCATACAGTACATGCTTCTCTCTGCCTGCCTCCAGAGTCAGAGACATCAAACAGACGGCGTGTGTGTGTGTGTGTGTGTGTGTGTGTGTGTGTGTGTGTGTGTGTGTGTGTGTGTGTGTGTGTGTGTGTGTGTGTGTGTGTGCGTGTGTGTGTGCGTGTGTGTGTGTGTGTGTCCCTGCCTCTTTGCATCCTGGACAACATCTGGTGACAGACAGGTGCCTTCTGGGGAACTCCCTAGAAGCTGTCTGTCTGTCTGTCTGTCTGTCTGTCTGTCTGTCTGTCTGTCTGTCTGTCTGTCTGTCTGTCTGTCTGTCTGTCTGTCTGTCTGCCACTTGCCCTCCTCCTGGGCTGCAGAGAGACAGACATTTGCATCAGTTGGAAGGATGACAATTTACAATATAGGCATTTAGCGACTTACATAGACCTGCGCAGTGACGTCACCGCCCCGGTTCCAGAAGTGTTTTCCCCATTCATTTTTCTCATAGACTTTTCGAAAATAGGTTGTTCCACTCTGTATGGCACAAGCAGTTCAATTCAAATCAAAGGAAGCTTTATTGGCATAAGAATAACACAGGTGTACGTTGTCAAAATAAATGTCACAAATACAATGCAATAAAAAACAATTGAAAACGTGGTAAAGTATATACAGTTGGACGAGTTACAGCATTTGGTAAACAGTTATGTTTACCGAATGTGTACCCTCACATGTTCTCTGTTTACATGGGCATGGTCTAGAATAGATACAGACCTTAGTACAGTAGTATAGACCTTAGGGTGCTTGTATTCCATCGGCCATTTTGACAGTCCACACATCTTGCTGGGCCCTGAGCCATTGGGGCAATGGCTCAGGGGTAGAGTCACCGGATGGTAACCATAAGGTTGCCCGTTCGATCCCGGGCTCCCGCAGAGTTAGTATCGAAATGTCCTTGAGCAAGACACTGAACCCCTAATTGCTCCTGATGTGCTAGTAGGTACCTTGCTGGTTTCCACTGCCATCAGTGGATCAATGTGTGTGTGAATGGGTGAATGTGATGCACAAGCTATGTAAAGCACCTTGGATAAAGGCGCTATATACAGTAAATGCACCATTTGCCATCTTGCTGCTGTGTTTGCCCGTTGTTGTAGAAGCACGTGAGCATTGTGGAAGGCAACAGTCTGGCCCGGGAGACTACTGTATAGTCTGCGACTGTGTTTGTGGTAGTGTGTGCACGTGTGTCCGTGTGTGTGCGTGCGTACGTGCGTGGCTGTCCCCGACCTGACACAGGTCTGTAGTTCATCAGCTCTGAGGACAACCTGAGACCTGACACAGAATTAATTGAATCTCTGATCTCTCTCCTGTCTCTCTCTCTCTGTGACGTGCGCTTTCTTCCTCTGATGTGTGTGTGTGTGTGATGTGTGTGCGGCTCTCCGATGCACGTCTGATGAATGCAAACCCAGACAGAACACGCAGGTCACTGTAGAGACAGAGAGAGAGAGAGAGATGGTGTTTTATTTATTTATATGTTTTTAGAGACCAATTTTAGAGAGGCAATCGATCGCAGTGTGGTGGAGACGCAACAAAGGGATGTGCTGGGCTTGATAAACTGGCAAAATGTTGGTCAAAATAACAATTCTTCTACATTTCTCTATTTTTTTTCTCTAAAATAATACCTGACAGCAGATATGTCTGGAATAGCTCAATTGTACACCCATTTCCCACTCTAAAAAATTGGGGCCAATCAGGACTCATGCAAACATTTGAGTACTGTGTCCTGATTGGCCAGGCCAGTTTTCTGGAGTAAGAAGTGGGTGTACCATTGAGCTATTCCAGACCAATCTGCTGATTCAGTCTAGCTTTAGCCAGACTAGTTGAACCCAAATACACAGCGGGACAAAATATATGTTTCAGTATTTTTCTTTCCAAAATCAATATCCCTTAATATATCAAGATAAATGCAAAGATGAAACGGCATGCATTAAAAACTGAAAATGCATCATTAAAACTCAAAGTTCATCTATCCTGTTCTATCATCCTCACCAAGCACTGCTTTCATAATTAAACAAAAAAAGGTAAATCAATAGAGTTGAGAAAGTAAAACAATTAGTTGCATTTGTGCTGTCATCACCAAGCATGCGCCTTGCACTTAGCTATACAGCCAGCTAAACTCTTGTCCACATAACAGGCAGAGACAGGTTGAATCCCTTTAACAGTTCTTTATGTAGAAAAGTGTAAAACTGCAAGGAAATAGAACAAAGAAACAAAACATGGGTAAGTCTTAATACAGTATTCATAAAGTGAACACATCATTCCTGAATGGCTGACTGAGAAGTAAAAAAGGAAAATAATGGAACTGAGTGACAAGTAATCATATAGCAATAACTCTTCATGCTTAATTTCAAAGCTAAGAAATAATGATGTCTCAATGTTAATAACAGTGACAATAATACTTGAACTTACTGATGATGCCCTTTTGGGGAAAAACACTTAGGATGCAGCTGGATTCTGCACAAAACAAACCAACAGGCTAAAGAGAGGTACAGACATAACATTTCCTGTTTAACTGAGTGTGTCTATCACTGTTCCCCAAACAAAGTTCCTACTAAACAAAGGTTCCTAGGGTAACTTCTCTACCACCACGGGTGTCAGTAAATGTCCCAACAAAAACACTCCCCGTCTGGCATCCGTAAGGAGGCCAATACAATCTATAACTTATGGTCGTTTTCTGAGGGTGGTATACACAAAAGAAGAGCGATACCAGCACTCCTTGTCATATTCTAATGGAGGTACCAGTACAGCATGTTTGTTGTCTAAGGTCTTCAGCACAAACTCAGTGGAGTGAGCTTTAGTTCAGGTTTCGTCTGAGTCAGATGTTTCTTCTTCCTCCCCGCCATGCTTTGATACAGGAGAAGAAGTGCGCGAAGAAGAGGGCTGGGTTGCTGTTTGAGTTGTTGGACCTGGATGGAGTGCTGAGAGGTGTCTGTCACTCCTGCATTCGTCACATTTAACTGAAGCATCACAATCCTTTGCTTGATGTTCAGAAGAAGAGATGCAGCGAAAACAAATGGAATGATCTCTGAGGAATTTCTTGCGGTCATCTAGGAGCATGTTCCTGAATGTTCGGCACTTTTTAAGGGGATGGGGTTTATTATGTAAGGGGCACTGCTTCCCTGGACCTTCTGTTGATGCCCCCGTCTCCACGTTAGTGTCATGGACCGAGACTGATGTCCTCGCAAATGGGTTGGTTGATCGATCTTTCCTTTGCGTGTCAGAGTTGAAATTCAGGTTGAAACTTGGGTCGTTTCTGGCTTTTGCTTCTTTCACGATGAATTCCAAAAGGAAAGAGAAGGGTGGAAAACTGACATAATTTTCTTGTTTATATTTAGAGCCTACAGACATCCACTTTTCTTGCAGATTGAATGGCAATTTCTCAACAATTGGGGCTACACCTCTGGCCGTGTCAAGGTAAGATAGGCCTGGGAACCTTTTGTTCTGCTTAGCAACCTCCAGTTCAAGTAGCAGATCTCCCAGTTCACGAAGCTTTGAACTGTCTTTGTTTGATATTTTAGGGAAACGTTCGATCTTGGAGAATAGTGCTCTTTCGATGGCCTCCGGAGATCCGTACATCTCTTCTAGTCTCTCCCAGACTATTTTGAGACCAACTGATGGGCTTCCGATGTTGACCGATTTTATTCGCTGTGCGTGCTCACTAGAATCTCTCCCCAGCCATTTTATAAGCAGGTCCAATTCTTCAGCTGCAGATAAGTCAAGACCAACTATGGTGTTGAGGAATGTTGATTTCCAAGCTAGGTAATGTTCTGGGAGGTCATCAAATTTGGTGAGACCTGAAGACACAAGCTGGCTTTTAGCAAGAAATTTTGCAAGGTCTGACGCAGCATTGAAGTCATTTGAAACATTCGCACGACCGTATGGTGAGAGGTTGTCGTTCGACAGCATGGTGCCAGGCTGTACCGATGCGACGTTGGGTCTGAGTTCTGCTGAGCGGTTGTGTTGAGAAACATAGTTTTCTTGACGAAGCCTTGTCGGTGATTGGCTGTAATGAGGAGTGACGTTTTCCCAGCAAACCTGTGCCGCTGAGTGACTGTAACTGTAGATTTCCAGGCCAGGCCGTGTCACTGATTGTCTGTGACTGTAGTTCTCCTGCCAAGGCTGTGTCGCTGGTTGGCCGTAACTATAGTTCTCCGACGAGGCTGCGTCTCTGGCTGACAGCGACTGTAGGTCTCCCGACGAGGCTGCGTCTCTGGCTGGCTGTAACCGTAGTTCTCCTGACGTGGCTGTGTCGCTGACTGGCCATAACTGTAGTTCTCCTGACGTGGCTGTGTCGCTGACTGGCCGTAACTGTAGTTCTCCTGACGTGGCTGTGTCGCTGACTGGCCGTAACTGTAGTTCTCCTGACGTGGCTGTGTCGCTGACCGGCCGTAACTGCAGTTCTCCAGATGAGGCGGTGACGCTGAAGAGCTGTAGTTCTGCAGACGAGGTGGTGAGGCTGAAGGGCTGCGGTTCAGCAGACAAGGCGGTGACGCTGAATGGCTGTAGTTCTGCAGGCGAGGCGGTGACGCTGAAGAACTGCAGTTCTGCAGGCGAGGTGGTGAGGCTGAAGGGCTGCGGTTCTGCAGACGAGGCGGTGACGCTGAAGGGCTGTGGTTCTGCAGACGAGGCGGTGACGCTGAAGGGCTGTGGTTCTGCGGACGAGGCGGTGACGCTGAAGGGCTGTGGTTCTGCGGACGAGGCGGTGACGCTGAAGGGCTGTGGTTCTGCAGACGAGGCGGTGACGCTGAAGGGCTGTGGTCTTGCAGACGAGGCGGTGACGCTGAAGGGCTGTGGTCTTGCAGACGAGGCGGTGACGCTGAAGGACTGAGGTCTTGCAGACGAGGCGGTGACGCTGAAGGACTGTGGTCTTGCAGACGAGGCGGTGACGCTGAAGGACTGAGGTCTTGCAGACGAGGCGGTGACACTGAAGGGCTGCGGTTCTGCAGACGAGGCGGTGACACTGAATGGCTGTGGTTCTGCAGACGAGGCGGTGACGCTGAATGGCTGTGGTTCTGCAGACGAGGCGGTGACGCTGAATGGCCGTGTTCTGCTGCAGACGAGGCGGTGACGCTGAAGGGCCGTGGATCTGCAGACGAGGCGGTGACGCTGAAGGGCCGTGGATCTGCAGACGAGGCGGTGAGGCTGAAGAGCTGTAGTTCTGCAGACGAGGCGGTGAGGCTGAAGAGCTGTAGTTCTGCAGACGAGGCGGTGAGGCTGAAGAGCTGTAGTTCTGCAGACGAGGCGGTGAGGCTGAAGAGCTGTAGTTCTGCAGACGAGGCGGTGAGGCTGAAGAGCTGTAGTTCTGCAGACGAGGCGGTGACGCTGAAGGGCTGTGGTTCTGCAGACGAGGCGGTGACGCTGAAGGGCTGTGGTTCTGCAGACGAGGCGGTGACGCTGAAGAGCTGTAGTTCTGCAGACGAGGCGGTGAGGCTGAAGAGCTGTAGTTCTGCAGACGAGGCGGTGAGGCTGAATGGCTCGAGTCCTCCTGGTGAGGCTGTGCTGCTGATGAACTGTAATGCTCTTGGTGAGGCTGTGCTGCTGATGAACTGTAATGCTCTTGGTGAGGCTGTGCTGCTGATGAACTGTAATGCTCTTGGTGAGGCTGTGCTGCTGATGAACTGTAATGCTCTTGGTGAGGCTGTGCTGCTGATGAACTGTAATGCTCTTGGTGAGGCTGTGCTGCTGATGAACTGTAATGCTCTCGGTGAGGCTGTGCTGCTGATGAACTGTAATGCTCTTGGTGAGGCTGTGCTGCTGATGAACTGTAATGCTCTCGGTGAGGCTGTGCTGCTGATGAACTGTAATTTTTCTGCTGAGGTTCTTTCGGTCGTACTACTCTTTCTCTTTCTGTCTGTGTGTTATCATTCACATCAGAATAGTTTGGTACATATTCACTTGTTCTTTGCCTTGAACTTTGCTGAAGAGAAATAAACTCCATGTCTTCAAGTTCTTTTTCAGCTCGCAGCTCTGCGCTTCGTACAGTCTCCTCCAATACGTGAGCCTCAGCTAAGGCAGCGTCGGCTTCTTTTTCTAATTCCAACGCATGTAGGGTTGCATCGAGGCGGGCTCTCTCTACTTTAATATCGATTTCCCTCTGTGCATAAGCTGCTCTAGCTTGGGCTGCCTTTGCTTTGGCTTGAGCTTTGGCCACTGTAATTTCTGCATTTGAAATTAAGGATGATCGTGAGCTTCTAGCTGATCGGGCAGATTTGATTGATCCACTCTCTATGTCATCTTCTTGTCCTGTAAAGCCCTGCTTACTGTCCTCCATGATATCCATTTATTTATTTATTTTATTGTGAGCGCAGATTGTCAGTGTACCTGATCGCTGTCGTTTAGCAAACCTCTTGACTGTAAGACATAGCAATCAGAGTCCAGCTGTCGTCATCCCTCAAAACACGGCCATCATTTTACTGTGCTGTCATCACCAAGCATGCGCCTTGCACTTAGCTATACAGCCAGCTAAACTCTTGTCCACATAACAGGCAGAGACAGGTTGAATCCCTTTAACAGTTCTTTATGTAGAAAAGTGTAAAACTGCAAGGAAATAGAACAAAGAAACAAAACATGGGTAAGTCTTAATACGTTATTAATAAAGTGAACACATCATTCCTGAATGGCTGACTGAGAAGTAAAAAAGGAAAATAATGGAACTGAGTGACAAGTAATCATATAGCAAATAACTCTTCATGCTTAATTTCAAAGCTAAGAAATAATGATGTCTCAATGTTAATAACAGTGACAATAATACTTAAACTTACTGATGATGCCCTTTTGGGGGAAAAACACTTAGGATGCAGCTGGATTCTATACACAAAACAAACCAACAGGCTAAAGAGAGGTGCAGACATAACATTTCCTGTTTAACTGAGTGTGTCTATCACTGTTCCCCAAACAAAGTTCCTACTAAACAAAGGTTCCTAGGGTAACTTCTCTACCACCACCGGGTGTCAGTAAATGTCCCAACAAAACAGCATTCATTTCTTATCACGGTGTGTGCAATAGAGCTGAGCAGTCCCGCCCCTTTCATGACGTTGTCCGTACTGGCCCAGAAGTAATTTCCCCATTCATTTCACGACCTGATAACTCAGGATGTGAAATGAATTGAATCAGCCCAAGTTTAAACAATATCTAATCAGTAAGAAGAAACAAGCAGAATTGTTCTCAGAATTCATCTCTGAGCCTTGGGATGGATTTTCTACCGGCTATTTGATTGGCTACGTGGTCTCTCACGTGGCAACGACACTACCTCTGATTGGCTATCTTGTCTCTCGGAAACCTTTCCATCTTTATTAGGCTGCCTGCAACTGCCCCAAAACGGCAGGATACAATACTTTTTGTTTTGTTTTTCTTTTGTTTTTCTTTTGTTTTTCTTCCACAAATCGTGTAATCGTCTTCACATTAATCAATATTTCAAAGTCTATGAGGAAAATTAAGGAGGAATTCATTTCTGGGCTCTGGGCGATGTCATGAAAGAGACGGGACTTCTCAGCTCTATACCCCAAAGGGATAGTTCAAATGGTAATTCAATCTCATGCACTATAATATACCAAATATACGGTAATTCCTTCATGGGCCTGTTTTGATTTGGCCGCTGGGCCTTGAGTTCGACCCATATACATTAGAATGGTCCCTGAGAGGATTCCAGGTGGTCCGCATGCTAACTGATGGAAAGTTGGTTAAACAAACTCTTTGAGAGCGTAAAAAAGAAACCAAATGGACCCGCAAGGGTCCATTTGGGTCCACATGTTTACACTATTCTTAAAATATTCACTTTCATGTTTAAAATATTCATCATGTGAATTATCCCAAGTCTACACAACTAGAGAATGTAGAAGAATAATGGTCATTTATGATCTGTATGTTGGACTGTTTTGTTTTTCTCTGAAATCCAGGCTGGAATTGCGGACAAAAGCAAAAATATCTTTAGTTTTGGGGTCTTCTGTGGGGCTAAAATGTCCTCAAATGGTGGTCCGTGGCTCAAATGCCGAATAAATAGTGGCCACTGGTAAAAAGGTTGAAAACCACTGCATTAGGGAATACATGAAGCTAGTTAGGAAATAACTTACATGCCAGTCCTCGAAGATTTATGAGGAGGACTGTCCATTACAGAGACCAATGAGAACAATGGCATGAAAATAATGGCATGGATGGATGGATGATGGATGGATGGATGGATGGATGGATGGATGGATGGATGGATGGATGGATGGATGGATGGATGGATGGATGGATGGCAGGGCGGATCTAGGCATGGGCCCTAAATACCCAGTCAACCCCCCAAGCATAATGCAATGCAAAAGATATTTATATATAAATTAAAGTGATTATATTTAAAATGATTTGAAACACTACTACTGCTACTAACTAACTACAATTTTGGCACGACTAAACCAACAGCATTTCACCATTGAAAACAGGAAACTCTCTGAGTCAGACCTTTAGCTTTATGCATGCTGCGTGTCTGTTGCAACTGATGTTATTTTTGATGCTTTGCCTGACTAATAAAAGTCCTGTAACCGAAATTGGTATGGGTGCAGGGCGGATTGGCCATCTGGAGTACAGGGAGTTTTCCCGGTGGCCTGCGCCACCTAGTGGCCTGGACAAGATCCAAAATGCACTAGTGGCACTTCCAAAACGCACTAGAATGCGCTAGATGCTCGCCTGGAACATACAGATCAAAATGACCATTAATCTTCTACATTCTCTAGTGTAGACTAAGTTGGCTAATTCACATGATGAATATTTTAACTCTTGAGGGTGTAAAAATGAAACCAAATGGACCCGCAAGGGTCCATTTGGTTTCATTTTTACGCTCTCAAAGAGTTACATCTGGTTAATCAGATTTAAAGGCAAAATTGTCCCGGTGGGAAAATGTGTGCCAATCCGCCCCTGTCCATACCATTTCCCCTTGCCCCTCCAACATGTTCTCTTGTCCCCCCCCAGCACCCCCCCCCCAAATGGGACATGTTACATCCGCCCCTGATGGATGGATGGATGGATGGATGGATGGATGGATGGATGGATGGATGGATGGATGGATGGATGGATGGATGGATGGATGGATAGATGGATAAGGTCCACAGAAACATAGACCTTTCCATTCAGGCATGCCATTCCATGGCCTGCAGCAATAAAACCAGGTTATGTAATACAGCGGATAATAGACATAAAATGCCAGACGCTCGTAAATATGAATAGTGAGCGTGTGTCCGCTGCAGATAATTCATACTGTACCTACCGCTCATTATGCTGTTGAATGAATGCGCACCGTGCTATAGATAGAGCAGGGCTTTTCAACAGGTGGTCTGGGGACCACCAGTGGTCCTCAGTGAGAGGATTCCAGATGGTCTATACAGTATATAGGCTAAATGATGGACAGTTTGTAACCAAATGGACCCTTTATATAGAGCTGTAACTCTTGAGATCAGGGTCCATTTGGTGTCGTTTTATGCTCTCAAGAGTTAAAGGGGAATTCCACCCATTTTCAGAATTTACCTGAGAGGGTACAAATGTGAACCAAATGGACCCTAGCGGGTCCATTTGGTTCACATTTGTACCCTCTCGGGAAAAAGTAGTCTGAAAGAAAAAATCATTAACATGGTGAAATACAACTTGATGACGTCATCAGATGTATTTTACCATGGATTTTTTCAGACCTCCATTTTTAGGAAACAGAATTTGGGGAACTTTTTGTATCATGTCCACACAACATCTCTAAGGTATAATGAGTTCCCCATTAAAATATATCTAAACCTCTGAATTAATTACATTTTCAATTATCTACACATTTAGAAAATGTAGAAGAATAATTGTTATTTTGACCAATGTTTTTCCAGTTTATCTCTCCTAAATTGTGGACACAAACTTAAAAACGGTGGTCCGTGGCTCAAATGCTGAATAAATAGTGGGCCCTGGTATCAAAAAGGTTGAAAACCCACTGCTCTAGAGTGAAGTCGTGTTCGCCGTTTCCTAGTCGTCCAATTCCACTTGTTTATCCTCCCATCCTGGGGGAGTTCTCTCGGCTGATTGGGTGAAATTGATGCTCCGCCTGAAACTGTATTTTGTGAAGTGCTGAAGAGCGAGACAGAGGTGCAGACACCTAGTTACACTGAACACACACTGAGACGGTGCCACTGATTGCTATTTGGATACAGAGCTGTCTATCAGGGGCGGATCTAGGCATGGGCATGGGAGGGGGGGGGGGGGGGGGGGGGGGGGGGGGGGGGGCAATGCCCCCCCTAAATGCCCAGACTGCCCCACCACCAAACACGATGGCATGCAAAACAACCCAAGATATTTCAAATTAAAGTGCTTATATTTAAAATGATTTGAAACACTACCGCTGCTACTAACTACAGCTGTGGCACCACTAAACCAACAGCATTTCATCATTGAAAACAGAAAACTCTCTGAGTCAGACCTTTAGCTTTATGCATGCTGCGTGTCTGTTGCAACTTCAACAACAGCTGATGTTATTATTGATGCTTATGTATCTGCCTAATAAAAGTCCTGTAACTGAAAATGGTATGGGTGCGACTTCATCGCCCGAAGTGACGTGAGCGATGAAGACGCCCCCATACCATTTTCTCCTGCCCCCTGATAGGGAAATGTTACATCCGCCCCTGCTGTCTATCAAAGGAACTGGAGACTAGTAATATAATATTGCACAACCTTTTTTTTACTGTCTTCGGCTTTTCTGCCCTTATTATTACTTGCGTGTGCCTATAGCGAGCGCAAGTTAAAAGAGAATTTCACACCAAAACACATTGGGCATCCATCTACTTTGATTCCTGTGACATGATACATAACGCTCTTGATTTTTGTCATAGATGTTCCCTTTTCTACATTTCACCCCTGAGGTCCCCCTCCCCTCACACAGTTTGCACAGGTGCAGGTTGTCTTTATTCTAATGCGGGTATTTTAGTAGGTCCAAAATTCTGAATAAATAGTGGGTCCTGGTATCCAAAAGGTTGAAAACCCCTGGTCTAGATGGAAAGAGTTGCGTTGCTACGGGGGTACAGGAAGTAGCCTGGTCATGTGACTCAGACAGTCTCACACACTTTATGGGGAGAGATATCTGTGACTAACTGGGGTTTGGAGTATATTGTTTTGAATGAGAGTTTGCAGTGTTGTTTTTATTGAGGTGTTATTGGAGAAACTACTGTTCTGCTCTTTCAAGGCGTCAATATAGTATCCGAAAATACCCTGTGACGTCTCTTCTTTCATTTGTCTGCATCGATTTATACACAGTGATACAAGAACCCATTCACTGTGCTAAAAGGTGAGGACACTTTAGCCACACAGACCCCAAAACTAAAGAATTATTTTGCTTTTGTTCACAATACCATGATGGATTTGGGAAACAAAACAGTCAAACATCAAAATGACCATTAAGCTGTTACATTCTATACTTGTTAGACTATAGAATATAGTAATATAGAAAATCCCTGCATTAGACCAACCTATGATAAATAGTTTCTTTAAAGAAGCATTGGGTTGTATAAACAACATCATCATGTTACTGCTTTTGTTCACATTCTGGTAGTGTTCCTTGGCTGTGTTTGTGTGGTTGGCTCAAAATCTCTCAAACAGTGGACAATTTCAGACTCAGCAAAATAAATAGGGGTGTAGTGGAGGGGGGACGCGGGGGGACAGCGTCCCCCCACAGCCCACTACTCACATCTAGAATATTTTTGGGGCAAAAGTAGGCCTATGTTTTTTGTCTTGTCATTTACTTTTATATGGATACAATTAGGTATTGTAATGAATCTTTCTCCATATACTTGTTTTAATAACGTGTCTGTGTGTGTTGCGCAGGTGGACGCAAATGCGCATGCAAATGCAAGTGTGCATGCACTTGTCTTAAAGAGGAATTCCACTCATTTTCAATATTTTACTAGATCATTAATATACCTTAGAGATGTTGTGTGGACATGGTAAAAAAGTTCCCCCTATTCTGTGTTTCCTAGAAATGGAGGTCTGAAAAAATCATTAGCATGGTGAAATACATCTTGATGACATCATCGAGATGTGTTTCACCATGTTAATGAGTTTCCTATTTTCTGAGAGTGTACAAATGGAACCAAATGGACCCGCTAGGGTGTACATTTGTACACTCTCAGGAAAAAAAAAGAAAATGGTTGGAATTCCCCTTTAAGAGGTGTCCCCCCACTTCTAAAAGTCCCACTACAACACTGAAAATAAAGCTAAACTCCTCCTCCTCCTCCTCTTTCTGTGTTCAGGGCGATCCGTCGGCGCTACCTGAAGAGCTGGTTCCTGGTGGACTTCGTGTCCTCCATCCCTGTGGACTACATCTTCCTGATGGTGGACCTGGAGGCCCACCTGGACTCAGAGGTGTACCGCACGGCCCGCGCCCTGCGCATAGTCCGCTTCACCAAGATACTGAGTCTGCTGCGCCTGCTGAGGCTGTCCAGGCTCATACGATACATACACCAGTGGGAGGAGGTACTTGTACATCACTAGTGTACTAGAATACTAGTACACTAGTCTGCTACACCTGTCCAGGCTCATACGATACATACACCAGTGGGAGGAGGTACTTGTACATCGCTAGTGTACTAGAATACTAGTGTACTAGATACTATATACTAGTACACTAGTCTGCTGTGATACGATACATACACCAGTGGGAGGAGGTACTTGTACATCGCTAGTGTACTAGAATACTAGTGTACTAGATACTAGATACTAGTACACTAGTCTGCTGTGATACGATACATACACCAGTGGGAGGAGGTACTTGTACATCACTAGACCCTAGTGTGTACTAGAATACTAGATACTAGATACTAGATACTAGTACACTAGTCTGCTGTGATACGATATATACACCAGTGGGAGGAGGTACTTGTACATCACTAGTGTACTAGAATACTAGTACACTAGTCTACTGTGATACAATACATACACCAGTGGGAGGAGATACTTACAGTATACATCACTAGACCCTACTGTGTACTAGTAGTACACTAGTCTGCTGCTCCTGTCCATACTGATACCATACATACACCAGTGGGAGGAGGTATTTATACATCACTAGACTCTAGTAGTGTGTACTAGCATACTAGCACACTAGTCTGTCCAGGCTGATAAGATACATGCAACAGTGGCAGGAGGTACTCATACATCACTTTTTTACAGCCTGGTGTAGTAGTATACTAGAATGCTAGTACACTAGTCTGCTGTAGCTGTTCAGACTGAGGCGATACATACACCCCAGTGGGAGGAAGCACTTATACCAGTGGTGTCAAAGTCATTTGGGGTGGGGGCTGCATTGGACTTCATGTGACTTCATGGGGGCCGGAGCGCCGCGGTGCAACCAGTCGCAGACCGCAAGCATGCATGGCACACGCATGTTTATGTACACAGCCGTTAGTTCTATACAGTATATCACACAAGTCATAATTATTTATTATGAAGAATAGCTATTAATATATATTAATGACTTTTCATTATTGGTTTTATACTTGTAGCCTAGATTAAGACATTTGCTATGAAAGATGCTATTTTTATTAACAGAGCATCAATAAACCATACGAAAATAGCAGTTAAATTTCAAATACTAAATTTAAGTAAGTATGTATAGTTAACTAAGTATAGTTCTCGGTTATACACCCTTGTACTGCTGAAGTATAGTTCTCTCGGTTACACACCCTTGTACTGCTGAAGTATAGTTCTCACTTTGCAGTGCCAGCAGCCTAGCCTGGTAAAATGACTCCCCCTGCTGGACAACATGCATGCCGTTCAGAAGAGAGCTCAAAAGAATTTCCTTAAACGATCATAACTTTTGATAAGAACGTGCTAGAGACTTACTCTTTTTTTTAATAGACTCAGACATTTTTGCTCTACAAGCCTGGGGCCGGATTAAATCATCTCGCGGGCCGGATCTGGCCCGTGGGCCTTGACTTTGACACATGTGACTTATACTGTACAATCACTTCATTACAAGAAACGTCTCTGAGTCTCCACTCCATCCTGTATCCTCTCTCTCAGATCTTCCACATGACCTATGACCTGGCCAGTGCGATGGTTCGCATCGTCAACCTGATCGGCATGATGCTGCTGCTGTGCCACTGGGACGGCTGTCTGCAGTTCCTGGTCCCCATGCTGCAGGACTTCCCCCCAGACTGCTGGGTGTCCAAGAACGACATGGTGGTCAGTCTCTGTGTGTGTGTGTGTGTGTGTCTGTGTGTGTGTGTGTGTGTGTGTGTGTGTGTGTGTGTGTGTGTGTGTGTGTGTGTGTGTGCGTGTGTGTGTGTGCGTGTGCGTGTGTGTGTGTGCGTGTGCGTGGTTGTGAGCTAGAGTGGAAAAAACGACTCGGATCGTGACAAATCATGACAACAAGCACAGTATTTTCATATAATTTCTAATTAGCAAGAAATAAAAAATGGCAGGATACGACACTTTTTGTTTCGTTTTTCATCTTAGAAAATATTTGATCGTCCCAAAAGATTGTGTGTCATCATGATTTGTCACGACCCAAGTTGGGTTTGTCCGCGGCGTA